>BTPG01000001.1:340156936-340196936 GCA_036245525.1 Semisulcospira habei | reverse complement strand
CGTGAGATGGCCTTAGTAACCTGGTCCGCCGTGAGATGACCTTAGTAGTCTGGCCAGCCGTGAGATGGCATTAAATAGTAGCCTGGACCGCCGTGAGATGGCCTTAGTAGCCTGGCCCGCCGTGAGATGGTCTTAGTACCGTGGCCTGCAGTGAGATGGTCTTAGTAGCATGGCCCGCGGTAAGATGCCCTTAATTAGTGCACTGGCCCGCCGTGAGATGGCCTTAGTAACCTGGCCCGCCGTCAGATGGTCTTAGTAGTCTGGCCCGCCGTGAGATGACCTTAGTAGCCTGACCTGTCGTGAGACGGCCTCAGTAGCCTGGCCAGCCGTCAGATGGCCTTAGTAGCGTGGCCTCCCGTGATATGGCCTTAGCAAACCTGGCCCGCCGTGAGATGGCCTTAGTAGCCTGACCCGCCGTGAAATGGTCTTAGTAGTCGGGCCCGCCGTGAGATGGCCTTTATAACCTGGCCCGCCTTGAGATGGCCTTTGTAGTCTGGCCCGCCGTGAGATGGCCTTAATTAGTATCCTGGCCCTCCGTACGATGGCAGTAGTAGCCTGCGGCCCGCCGTGAGATAATCCTAGTAGCGCGGCCCGCCGTGAGATGCCGTTAGTAGCATGGCCCGCTGTGAGATGGCCTTAGTAGCCTGGCCAACTGTCAGATAGTCTTAGTAGTCTGGCCCACCGGGAGATGGTCTTAGTACCCTGGCCCGCCGTGAGATAACCTTAGTAGCCTGGTCAGCCGTGAGATGGCCTTATAGTAGCCTGGCCCCATGTGAGATGGCCTTAGTAGTCTGGCCCGCCGTGAGATGGCCTTATTAGCCTATCCCGCTGTGAGATGGCCTTAGTAGCCTGGCCTGCAGTGAGATGACCTTAATTAGTAGCCTGGCCTGCCGTGAGACGACCTTAGTAGTCTGGCCCGCCGGGTGATGGCCTTAGTAGCCTGGTACGCCGTGAGATAACCTTAGTAGCCTGGCACGCCGTGAGATTACCTTAGTAGCCTGGCCCGCCGTGAGATTACCTTAGTGGCCTGGCCCGCCGTGAGATGGTTTTATTTAGTAGCCTGGCCCGCCGTGAGTTGGGTGGCCCGCCGTGAGATGGCCTTAGTAGCCTGGCCCACCGTGAGATGGCCTTAGTAGCCTTGCCCGCCGTGAGATGGCCTTAGTAGCCTGACCCGCCGTGAGATGGCCTTAATAGCCTGGCCCGCCGTGAGTTGGGTGGCCCGCCGTGAGATGGCCTTAGTAGCCTAGCCCGCCGTGAGATGGCCTTTGTAGCCTTGCCCGCCGTGAGATGGCCTTAGTAGCCTTGCCCGCCGTGAGATGGCCTTAGTAGCCTGGCCCGCCGTGAGATGGCCTTAGTAGTTTTGCCCGCCGTGAGATGGCCTTAATAACCTGGCCCGCCGTAGGACGGCCGTAGTAGCCTGGCCCGCCGTGACATGGTTGTAGTAGCCTGCGGCCCGCCGTGAGATGGCCTTAGTAGCCTGTGTCACAAGCCAAACCTCGCGGACGAAAAGGACACACACGCTCAAACGCACATTCACACATGGAGCACGCCTATACCCTCAAACGCACAGTTGCGCAACAGCAAACAACGCCACACATGAACCCTTCAAATCCCGTTTCCCACCACAAACAAGTACATTAGCAGTACGCCTTACAAAATAGCGAGCCATACTCATTCTTAACCAATTCACAGTACTAGCCACAACAGCAACGTGCCATAGCACACTAAAACCTTTCAAGACCGCTGTTACATAGGAAACACCCTCACACCATATGTCCTAGTCTTACGCGCTAAGCCTTCATGGTGAACCTGTAGCCAGTTCGCAACACTGAAATAAAGTGTGTGACTGATTGTTCGCCAAAACACACATCCCACATTTGAATGGCTAAAGCTCACTTCTTACGCGTTAAAGGACCACGCACAATCCGAAATATACTACATTTCCCATTATTTATATCGAAATAAGAAGTTTAGATCGCGCAAAGTACGTAAGAGGTTTACATACCGAAATACCACGAAAATGCGAGAGATACCACAAAAATGCGAGAAATACACAAGAAAGCGAGAAATACGACAAGAAAGCAAGAATGTTAGTAACGAGGGAAACAACTTCACATTTACATTGTAATGTAGATTTTAGTTTACAGAGACTGTGTTCAAAATAGTTTAGTATTACACTTTGTTGTTTCATATTTTTGGGGAGGTTTTAGTTCGAGGTTTAACATTCACGGCACCGAAGTGATAATGGACGGCCCTGACGGGCGGGTTATGGGGACAGTGAAATCTATTGCCTATGGAGTACGACATGAACACTGATAAAATTCAGGCGCACTGCAACTGTGCCACTTTGATTTACCTTTGAAGGACCTTTCAACAGACATGCTATGGATGCTATGGAACAAGCCCGTCTTTTTTCCCTGGATTTCGAATCCAGCCACCAGGCATTGTTTCATGTGTTGCAAGATAAATTGCATCATATTTGTGTTGTGCGTAATGGACATTTGTTACGATTTTTTTTATTCATCTGCTGAGTTGGAGTCATTGTGTTCTATTTACGAAAATAAATGCGTCGCTCCTGTTCAAAAGATGGCTGCGACCTACATTGCTATTCTGCAGTTTTGAAAGGTTCTATAAAACAAGACAGACCTCGAAGATGACACTTCTGCAACTGTTTGATCCAGTCACCGAGTGCGTCACTTCTGCAACTGTTTGATCCATAGTCACCGAGCGCGTAACGCGCTCGGTGACTATGGATCAAACACTTGCAGAAGTGTCAGCCGCGAGGTCTTTCTACAAATGATAGCATACGAATACTCAACTTTTATGCTATATTATGACGAAACGTTCGGCCATGACTAGCCTATAAAATTACAATTACAAATCGGATACAAAAGTAGCAAAATTATAATGCAGCGGCACAACTTTGCGTACAAGTTACATTTGTTAAAACAACAAAGCCGTTGAACCTGGTGAAATATAATAATAATGAACAATACATACCCTTCTTCCCCCAGAAGGGCGAATCAGCCATTACATATTCATTGTGACACAGTCGCGGGGAAAGCGCTTTAAGCTTGCACTACTGTCTCGCGACTGCTCAGCTTCGTGTTGTCTGTAGTAATGCGATAGTACCCGCCAGTGCGGTCTGAAGTCTACACGTACCATCAAGGCGCCAAGCTAATCTGGCACTACCCTTGAATTATCATGGTCAATCCATCTCCTGCTGTAGTGCGCCGGGGCTAAATGGGTTAACGATGATGATGATTATAACAAGAAAATAATAATAATAATAATAATGATGATGATGATGATGATGATGATGATGATAATAATAATAATACTAATAATGATAATGATAATAATGATACAGACTGTATCCGCTATATCCTCACAAAGAGCGAACTCTAAGCACCTGACTCTGCCTTCATGTACAGACCCAGCCCTCATTGTGAGCCAAGAGCTAGATAGAAATAACAACTCGCTGAGTCATCCTAAGTCAGGAACCAACCAGACGGACTTTGATGACGTCGTGCAGTCCCTCAGTCAGATCATGGACCACAACGTCAGTGTTCTCAAGGACAACAACATAGGAGAAAGGTGAGTTGACGGGTCACGTGACTGGACCTACTGCAACAGTCAGAGTCAGCCTACTGGGTTTTACAAAGTTTGGTTTCCGTCACCGTCAATGTCTGATTTTCTCCAAAAGTCAAGATTTTTTATTTTTTATTATTTATTTTATTCAGCAAAGAGTTGAATTTTTCTTTAGAAGGTTGAAAGGTACAATACTGGCTAACGAGCTCAGCCAATGTCTTTTACCAAGCTATCTATAATCAACATTTTAAGTGAATATGACGCACAATACGGACTTAACCGTATTGTTAACCGACATTCCATAAACTATTGAATGACACAATCAAGTGTACTATGCTCGGAGGCTTTCCTATGCATCCCTTGAATAAAGCATGTCCTCAGTTTTCAAGCTTGTACTTACCTCGGAGAGTTTCGTATTTGGGTCACGCTCTAGAGTTGGGTACCAAAAGTGTGACACTGACCACAAAAATCAAATACCTCTAAATGTTATTTTTTGTGTTTTCTTGTAAATAAAGATTTGAATTATCATTTTATGTAAGAAAAAAATGAATATTTGCGTTTATGCATTTGCATGTTTTTGTGAGGTGGTAAAGATGCGAAAGTATAAATTCGTCCAACGTAACATTTGGAAGTATGAAGGAAACCAAAATTAATTCATTCGAGCTTTGCGCTCTCTCTCCGAACCTCTTTCAAACTGACAGAGGGCACCAGTAGCCTTTCGTTGACAACCGGAAGCTATTCAGATGCAACATAGTTCGCGGGCTGCAGGTTTACTGTTGTAAAATGCGAAAACGATGTAGTCCAACGTAACAGCGAAAACAGGAAGCCATCGTCGATTACCATTTTAAAAGCTCGGATAAAGATCTGCATTTGTTTCATTCACAATTTAATCACAACCTACACGTTTCTAAAACATCTTCCAAGGTCTCAGGATAAAACTAGTTATGTCTTCATACGTGTAGTGAAGAAGCGGTGCCTGTTGGTTGACATGTGTGGCGAAAACACGCGTTCGTTTGGGCGACTATTTTTCTCACTGGCCAAAAAGGTAGGTATCGGCGTTAGTTTGTGGAGAAAATAAACCACACACTCACTTCAGTTCACAAACAGCAGAAAACAGCGCTTTTAGACTTTTTAGTGAAACTCATTCAGATTTGGTGCATGAAAAGGAAAAGGGTCTCAATGCATGTCGCATTGCCATCCGCCGTTTTGTGCAACTTTTTGATAAGTTAGTTAGCTAGTTATGACGTAATTTTTACCTTGTTATATTAGTTGTCAGAGGTTAAGGCCTGCACGCATATAACATCATGGGCATGATATTGAATTCGCTCCACCACGACCCATCCTAAATGGTCCCTTGTATAAATAGAAGGACCTTTCGCTCAGTTCGACTGAATGATAAATGATTCTGAAAGAATTCGCCATGTAGGGGGTCATACTGAGGAAAAATATGGTATTGATTACAAGCTCACCCACACACAATTGTCAGAATTATTGCTACCTCCATTTTACCTATATTTAAGTCTCTTCTATTGATAGACATTTTGGGATGGGTCGCGATGGAGCGAATTCAATAACATGCCAAAAACGTCATTGGCGGGCAGGCTTCAAAATCTGACAACTACAGTAGCCAGATACAATTACGTCATTTCTAGTTACGCTAACCTTGCACAGAACGTACCAGGCTTTTGGCGCGAAGTACCGTATGTGTGTGCGTGTGCGCGCACACACGCGCGCACGCGCGCGCGCGCGTGTGTGTGTGTGTGTGTGTACACAATTGTGTACTTACAAGCTTGAAACTTGGGGAAATGCTTCTTTCAATGGGTGTCTAAGAGAGCCTCCGAGCATCTTAAAATTGGATGTGTCGTTGAAGGGTTAATCACATTATAGTCCGTAATTTTTGTCAGGTTCCCGTTGCGGATCCAGTGGGGGGGGGGGGTGCTGCTGGGGGGCACGTGCCTCCCCTCTCCCCCTCCCCCTCCGTCAGCATTGACCCTCCAATTTTTATGGATATTTGTGAAATCCGGTTATGGACGTTCTGTTTTACTATTCGACTATTGCGCTATTGTTGTTTTGCTCAAAAGTAATTGTAAGCCTTCCAGCTTCCGGCACCAGGGTACAGCTAGCGTATCCACACTTATCATACGGGATCGGTGTTCGCCTATTGTATTCATGCAGCTACAGTCAGATAGCTTCCTCTGGCTCTGCTGATCTGCTAGTACTTCACCCAGACATAGGGTGTCATGTGCCCCTGCACTCATAGGGCACTGGCTCTGCTGACCTGTACCCCGTCACAGTACTTCACCCAGACATAGGATGTCATGTGCCCCTGCACGTATAGAGAACTGGCTCTGCAGAGATAGGAAAACTGACAGTTGATAGGCACCAATCCCCTAATCAATACATTTATTATAATCAACAAGCCATTCAGACAAACGAACTCCAACACTTACTGCCAATGCCTCTATTACCTAGCCTTACTAGTTCCATTCCGGAAATCATTTAAGCAACGATTTTGATCAGCTGCCAACCCGTGATTATTAAGGCAGATCCCCCACCCCACCTAAATAATTAATGCTGTCATTGACTTCTTTAAACAATATTATTATATTACATTATAAAATGAATCAAGACGAATTGCTACTTTTAAATGATATCTGTGCTGTAGAGAACAAAGACTTAGACTCTAAAAAACAACGCCTTCTCTCTGTTGTTGTTTCTGGAAAAATCAAAAGCTTTTCTCGGTAAACAATACATGACAGAAGACATAGAATCCCTCACCGCTGACGAGCTAATCAAACTTCATGCTAAATATGAAAATCACATTAGTTCACTAATGACACGTGATTTGAGTCGATCTCTTGTCTGCCTATACACAAAAGCTGTGAGTCACTTCCTACCTGTTGATAGTGACAGCCTTTCACATGATCTAGAAAGCAACCCCATAGTTTCAAGTTCAATAGGCAAATTAGCATGTCTTATGTTTTACAAGTTTGGGAATTACCATGCACCTGTGGTAACCTTACTTGTTACTAGTAGTCATATTGATTTTTCTAAAATAAATTTTAAATTAGAAGAAAATGGACGAGACCCAGACGACTCCACATCAGAGTCCTGTCTTGACACAAGTTCAAACGGTGACTAAGGTTAAAAGCCCAGGTCGAATAGAGGCTGGAAAAAGATTAGCTGAATATAACAGACAAAAGAAATTACAGCTTCAGACATAAACACAAAAGACTGACACACCATCAACAGCACCAGCCCCAGCACCGGTGTCACTACCATCAGGGCCAACACCGTCATACCCCCAACAAAGTGAGAGACAAACAACTGAGTCTAAACCAAAAATATCAAATTATATAGTTGCTGGATTTGTTGTAGGATTTGTTTATGTAGGTTACCAATTATACAAAAAATACAAACCAAACACTCGAACAGTGTCCAAAAGATCAAGCACTCCAAAAATAAAAGAAGTAGTCGCCACATTACCAGCAACACCCAAAGCCATGGACCCATTTTACATGCAATAAATAAATTTATTATTTTAATTTTTGTAGCATAAGAAAATGAGCGACACAAAGAACATAATGAACCTCATCTATCACTCTGACGTAATAAGCGAGCTAACAGTTGCTTATTCTATGCTGGGAAAAAGTCTTCTCAAAATGAAATCGGCAGACTTGAGTAGATTAGACTTCGAAGACAGTGCTAAGCTAGTTGCAGTTGTAACAGCATCGATTGCTACAAAAGACTTTCTAGTTAAGCAAGGAATTATTCCAGAAAATGTTTCTAAGTAAATAAAAAATATGGCAACAATAGCTATTATGACTGGTGGATCAGTTGTTAACGCATTGGCATTTAGTGGATCAAACTATCTTTTTTCAAAAATGGGTAGAGAGGAATCAGCAGAAGAAATGAAGCGTCACAATGAGGCATCTGAAAAACTGGCACAAGCCCAGCAGGATTACGAGAAGCAAAGAATTGAGAAACTTGATTTCATCAATGAAAAACTCAGGCTTGAGGGTCATGCACAGCATACATTTTTAAACGTCGACGATGCGATCAAAGAATATTTTCTTGTTACTGGCAAAGACATGACCATCCCACAACCAAAACTTAGCGACTACTATCAACCAAGTCCAGAACAAAAAATGGAGAAATAATATTTGTTCTAGTAGGAATGACATTAGTATATTTTACAGGAGTTTTTATTGCTTGAAGAAACGACAGACGTCGGAGCTAAACTATCAAAAATATATTACTCCCCTATTGGTTACTGGAAAGGGAAAACTGCAATAGAAAAATTACATTCAGCTGTGGGCAGTGATGTTACACTCGACCAAATAAAACAGTGGCTCAGAAAACAGGCTATTTGGCAAATATATCTTCCTGCTCCAAGAAAAATAACAAGACCTCATTTTGTAAACACTATTCCTAATGACACCCATCAAATGGATCTCCTGTTCCTACCACATGATACAATAAGACAGAAACGATACAAGTATACATCAACTGTTGTCGAGATAGCTTCGAGGTACAAGGATGCTGAACCCATAACTGACAAGAATGCTACCACAGTGGCCACTGCGTTTACAAAAATTTATAGTCGTGGTCCTTTAAAATTTCCCAGGCTTGTGCAAGTTGATGACGGATCTGAATTTAAAGGCGCTGTTAATCAGTTATTTGCAAAGCATGGCGTGCTAGTGAGGCGAGGTATACCAGGTGTGCACAGATCACAGGCCATTGTTGAGAACTTTAACAAGCAATTATTGGAGAGACTTTTCAGCTATCAGTATTCTAAGGAACTCATGCATGATGCACGTAACACTGAGTGGGTTAAAAGATTACCGTCTGTGATAAAAGCAATGAATAATGAAGGTCACCCTAAACCTGTTGATGCTATTAAATTAAAAACAATGCCATCAAGGTCAGAAATAAAAACAACACCTCCAGACACAAGCTTGTTTACAAAACAGGTGAGATATTTGTATCAACCTGGCAAAGCCGAGAATGATGTCAGACATAGGGCAACTGATCCAATTTGGTCTACGTCTGTCCACAATATTAAAAAAATAGTTCCTGGTGCTAATGCATCAATTTATTATCTGTATGAGCCTGCGCCTCAGAGGGCATTTGTTAGAGAAGAATTACAGATTATTCCCCCAGACACTGTTACGCATTTTTAACCATTTCATCAACTAATTCATCGATTAGTTCATCAACCAGTTCATCAGCTATTTCTTCAGATAACTTAAGTGCATAATGCCCGGGTGCATAAGCCTTTTCCTTAGAGTGAAACACACGTTTTGTGTCCCCTACTGCTAGAGACTTTTTATGTGTTTGGATCATTTCAATATTGTGTCTATTTGACCTCAGTGTCTTGTTTGGATAATCAGGCATTAGTTCTCCATCTAATACTTGCTTGTAATGTTCATGTCGAATGTCTTTATTTTTTATTGCTGTTTTCTTGATACCTTTGGCTTTGGACTGACTGCCTTTTTGGTGCAGTATAGAATACATTTTTGACCTCAGTCCAATGTACTCAACAATAGGCACTCCATTGAGTTCATCTTTAAACTTACCAGGCACTTTCTTGTTTTGTGTGCTAAACAGTGGATGATCCTTAGGGTAGTCAGATGTGTCATACATATGTAACTCTGTTTTCATGTCTTCATAAAAGTCTTCAGTAGGCACATCTATGATCATAGTCAGTGTCAGTGTATAACAGATGGCACTCAGGATACTTTGGTTTAAAGTAATCATAATAAAATTTAAGCATCAACAGTTTTGATAACTCAAGTATTGCCATACCAATGAATACTGGCTTGTCTAGTTTAACAATCTTTTTTTTGAGTGAAACTGCATACAATGATGAATGAAACTCTTTGTACCCTGTGTACTGTGGCTTTCCTGTAAGTTTAATTGCATCCAATTCAGTTGTGACCAGTCTCACATCTTTGCGGTGATGAGGATTTTCCATTGTCTTACCAAAACAGGGATTGTTCATAAGCTTAAAGAAGTCTTTGTCAAATGCAGTGTTGCCATCTCTTGCACGCAATGTTGTGTTTTTCATTATGTAATCTTTCATGAAAGCACTTTGGTCAAATTGAATACCTCTGTGAACTTTCTTTAGTGCTAACCCATGTCTGATGTAAAACTGTAACAAGCGATAGTGGCAAACGTAATTTAATTTGTCATTCAAATTTGGCACAAGTTTGGTGTCTTCTTTTTTACCCGTCATACTCAATTTCTCAACAGCCAACGGATAATCATTGTGGTAATCATGTAGGTGGTGTGGGTACTCCAGGTCGACTTCAACGATCCAACCCTTTGCATCATTCCGGTCATGAGTCATAATATTGTTTGTTAACTCTGTTATGTCATACTGTGACAAATCATACAGACAAAAGTTTTTCAAGGGTAATAACTCACACATTGCAAATCCGTAAAGGTTATTAGCGTCCAAGTACGTAATGAATGACCTTGGCCTTGAGGGGTCAAAGTCATCAAGATATTTGTTGTTGGCTTTGGCATAGTTGTTTGCGGCTATACTAATACCTCCCCTCAAACCACGTTCCACCATTTCACTCATCGTACGATCAGACAACAGGTCTATAAATATCTTGCTGGATTTCAAAAATGCATCCCATGTCATGCCAGGACTAGTTATGTAGCAAGCTGGGTCAAGACTGTAGTGTAACAAACCCTTTTCACGATAACTTTCAAATACGTCTGCTAGCAAACAAAGTCAGCCTTTAAGTACTGGTCATGGTAGTCACCAATTGTCTGACACCCTAGTTTATCCCATGCATCGAGGGCATGCTGGTAATCAGAGTCAGAAATACCTTTGCCATTTAGTGTAGAATAAAATTTCTCTTTTGGTGGCAGTCTCCTTTCCTCAAACACAACCCAGTCACTGATGTACTCGTATGGATACACTCCTTTCTTGATCAAGTCTGGCTCAAAATATTTGCTTGTTATTGGAAACGATGTCAGTCCATCTGCCAGACTAGCAAGCCCTAAAGACAAATGTTGCATGGAGTCATAAAATGCTAATTTATCCAACCTAAAAGTCAAGTATTTCTCAGTTGTCTGGGCAATGCAACTAATTTTTTTGTAAGACTCGTCCACAGCCTGCATGATAATATGCGAATCATATCCTTTGAGATTGTGAAAAAAGATTGGTAACTTATATGTCTTAAGATCTGTTTTTAATAACAAGTTACAATTGTTATGTGCAGCACCTCTGTAACGTCCAGTTATGTGGTCATGATCGCGAACTTATCACCATCAATGGCTTGTTCACAAATCCAACACATCACTGCTGCATCAAAATTTAGTTTGTCTTCTTCTCTTCTTCGGTCATCAACAAAGGCATCTGACAGTTTTCCAAATACTGTACTACTTGACTATACAGTTGTCTCATTTCTGTTAAAAGCTCAGCTGCTGCATTTTCACCTCTGTAGATAACAGGTTTTGTATGCTGGCCGTCAGACCTAACAAGAATATATCCAAGAGAACACACGACTTGGTCACTCAACTTTATTGTCTTTGGTAATGATTCTGGAACAGGACCATCATATGGAACAACCAGTGGTTCAAAATCAGCATACACTACAAACGGCAGCTTTTGTTGACTCCCATGGTTTTTAAAATAAACCTTGCTACCAGGATCTGGATACTTAAGTACTGTTTGAATGTCATCAGGTGACCTACAATGTTTAACATGTTTGTGTGCTACGTCAATAGAGAAAAACCTCTGTAAACATTAATTTTTACAAAATTCCTGTTTACCATCATGTTTTGTTGTATGATGAATTAGTCTTGACATACTTCTGATAATTGTGTAGTGAAAGTTATCACCAGAGCTTATTAGTAACATGTCAACATGCTTATCTTCTGACTGTCCATAGGTTGGGGCAATTGGTGATACTCTAATTGGTTGTAACTTGTTCTCAGGTTCATTATCCCATACATACACATTTACAGATATACCAGGATTTAGTTTTTCAAACAAGTCTATGTCCTCTACCTTAACAGGAAAATCTATGCCACTAAAGTTGAGTTCATTTACAAATTTGGTATAGTTAGATACGCGATCAGGTCTTGTTTTTACAAAGTGTAGTTTAGCAAGCACACACCACATAAAACATAAATTATCATTGTTCTGAATATTGACTACAGCCTTTTTGTCTGCAACCTCTTTTGGTAGAGGCAGCCATGATTTGCCTAAAATAGGATGATACCTTGACTGCTTCAGTTGCAGTTCATATACATGACCTTCATGCCAACCAGACCCCTGCATTTTTGCTCTGTCAATTGCTTCGAGAAAGTCAGGCAACAGTCTTTCTCTAAACACTTTTTCCAATTCTCTTCTCAAATTAACTGTGTGTTGTCTTGTTGAGATATACGAAACAATCACTTCACCATCTACCCTTGTAAATTCTATTTTCGCAACAATCTGAATCTTTACACTGCCAGAAAGAAGGTTAACTTGTATATAATAATAATAATAAAGGTAATTTGTATAGCGCCTAATCACCAAGGTGCTCTAGGCGCTTTACAATCACAGTAATGAAACAGTGAAGCAGAATACACAAACAAGCACATACAACAAAAAAATACATTAATTTACAAGGGCAAAAACTCACACCACACACTCACACACACACACACACACACACACACACACACACACACACACACACACACACACACACACACACACACACACACACGCATGATGAGCCGGCAGACAAAATGGTCTTTACGTATATGCAACAGAGAAAAGGTGTGTTTTAAGCTTGGATTTGAAAATGGAAAAAGATGATGAGTGACGCACATCAGCTGGGAGAGCGTTCCATGTAATGGGACCAAAATACGAAAATGCACGATGACCTTGAGTGACCTTATTACGTCTAGGGATACGGAAAACACGAGCGTCTGAAGCAGAGCGTAGTGAGCGGGACGGTGTATACAGCTGGACAAGATCAGATAAGTAAGGAGGGGCAGAACCAGAGATGATGTTGAAACAAATCACACAGACTTTATACTGAATTCTGTATGAAACTGGCAGCCAGTGCAAATCAGCTAGTAGAGGCATAATGTGTTCACGTTTCGGTACCCGAAAAATCAGACGTGCAGCACAGTTCATGACTCTCTGGATTTGGTCAAGAAGATTTTGCAGAACACCGGACAAAAGAGAATTGCAATAGTCTATTCGGGACAGCACAAGGGAGGTAACAAGTGTTTTGGTAACTTCAACAGTCAGCAGATGTCGAACAGTGCTGATCCTTCTGAGTTCAATGAAGGCAAGCTGGCAAACTTTCTTCACTTGTTCCTGTATGACATAAAAAGACCTTTCTATCAATTCATAGACACTGTAAGTGTTGGATATAGGCAAGTCTGTTGTGTGAAACATGTTCCTTAAGCTTGACGGGCTTTGGGCATTGTCTGTCATTTTTATTTGTCCAACAAAATAATAAATAGAAAAATTACACCTTGTGTAATACCACTTTATTGACTGTAACACCTACAATAAACAGATTCAGTTTATATAGTTCATTCCCCAACAAACCAACCACTTCCCCAGTATGTGTCTTAAGGTCTTGTGCTCATGCTGCAGGTGTAATATCACTTTATTGACAGTAACAAATTCAATATAATCATGTTGTTTACTTAGATGGTAGAATATGTGTAAACACATACTCTCAAACCAGTCACAGTTAGCATCATAAACTATAAATCTTGTGTCTTTAGATCAACAGTCTTGTAATTATAACGTGGTGGACTATTAGAATATCTAAAAGTTACATTATATATCATGTATATCTTCGTTGGTGTTGAGAGTTTTATCAAGGGCTCAAACGGGTGTTTAACTTGTGTTTTTAAGTCATTAAAATGCTCAATGCCTCTGAAGCTCTCTGTGATATCAAACACTCGCCCGCTTTGTCCGACCATGATTTTTTATGGACAAAATAAAAGGCTAAATTAATTCACTAATCCATACCCTGTGGGCTGATCTGTCTTTAAGATAAGCTTTAGATGCTTAGTCGATTTTAGTTTGTTTTTTACAATGTCTCATTCATGTTTATTTGGGATGACATCGTTTTCTCTGAGACAGTCTTCAAAGCTGTCACGATCCTTACAGTAAAACAAACAAATGAACTTTAGTTGTTCTCGAAAATCTTTCAGTACAGCATTATATTTCTGTGTGAGAATCCAGACACTGATGTTTGCATGTCTGCCACTGAAGGCCAGTTCTGCCAGTGTGTTTCTCTTCTTAACAATATCTTTCTCTGCAGAGCAATCATCAACAATAAACAAAGTTGGCTGCCCTTCAAATTGCTTGTAATAATACAGCAGGTAGTCATTCAGTTTTTTCTCAGGGTCAACTAAGTAAATGTTGTTGTCAGTCCAAATGAATGAACGGTTGTGATAAGCTCTGTTGTGTTTGATTGTTGGACAAAATATTACAATGTTTTCGAAATGATAGATGTATCTTGTTTGTAAGAGGTTAAGAGCAAATCTAGTTTTCCACACCCTGTGGCACCACAAAACAAACCACAGTGTGGGTCGAGTGTCATCAAGTTCATTTTAAAACACAATATTATTTTAATACAAATGACCACTTAGTCTGCTTTCTGCAATATGGAGTTGGGCATAAAAAATCAGATACAAATATATATTTATTGCACCAGCTGTTTCAGTCTTTTTTTGTATTTGGATTGTAATTCCGTCACTACCGTTTTCAACAGTACGACCTGACCCATGTAGGTAGTCGTCGTCTGTACTATGAAGGTCTAGCCACAGTGCATACTTGTCTGTCAGGTATTGAGCAATTGTTACATCATACAGATGCAGATCTTTAGATGCCATGTTTGCTGGTTTTTCTCTAAGCCTTCCGCCTGCAAAATATTTTGTGATCTCGTCATAGTGCTGTAAGGTAGCATACCCGAAGCATACACTTGATTAGGACGCCCTTCAATAGTACAGGACAAATGAGTAATCTTTGGATTATATAATTTTTCTGAATCTCATCCGTATGGACTCGTCGGTTCAACAAACTGCATAAGAATGCCTTTTAGTGACCTAGCAGGTGTGTTCAAGTTGATGTTCCACATTGGATCGCTTTTATCTTTAGGAATCAAACTGTGTCTTATCACACGATCATAATAAATCGGCAGTCTTGACTGGTACTGATTTTGAATGATAGTAGCTAAATGAGCATGTGTGACAATTTCATATTCCAAAGAGATGTTAGAGATCTTGTATGTTGCGTCTTTGTCAGTTGATTTAATAACTTTGGAGTAGTCATTAAAGATCAGTTCAAAACTCAGACGGTCATTTAGTGCTCCTTGGTAATAAGGCAAATGTGCTGTTAGGATTTCAAATTCAAGTGGAATGCAAAATATATTTCCATATGTTTCTGCCACAATAACGTCCTTGACAACTGTCGTTGATTTATTTGTTGCATTGATTCTGAGTTTGGCAACATTATCAGCCTGTATGCCTTGGTAAATACGGTCTTCTCTTTCTTCTTTTGTAAGCCACAGATCTTTGTAACAGTAGAATACATCAGCATCGTCAAGACTGAACACTTCCTGTCCTTCAAGTTTAACTTTAATAGTTTTAATAATTGCTCTGCCTAGGTTGCCAACTAGTGTTCTTTTGTCATCTGTGTCTGATGAAAGTTCAATATTAAAAGCAAGGCGAGCAGTACCAGGAACAATAACGTCACTGGGGCCTAGGTTAGGAAACTTGACAGTAAGGGTTTGGTTCGGGTCTATAGTACTTGGATTGTTTGTGATAACAATTGATTGTCTAATGCCCTTAACACCAAGAGTCTCATGTAGTTTTCTGTGTGGATCTAACTTTGATCCATAGGACTGTGTCATTTTATTATGCACAATAAAAAAATTAAATTAATAAAAACAATGGCAGCGGGAGGATTTAACCATGATGATATTGAAATGGATGTCATGAATGACTTTAATACTAGTGCAACAGATGAAACTGGAATGGGAAATACTTTCAGTTTACGCCATGAACTTTTAAAAAGCAAAGTGAACTCGTTTTATGATCATGTTGGTGACCGCCCAGACAACATAGATCCTAATCAGTTTGAACTTGATGGCAAGGGCCATTTATATTTAAACACTGTTGACAAAGGAAAAGTACAATTGACTAACAAAAGAGACCCTGGTAAGTTTAGAGCTTTAAGTACAATCAAAAATGAAGGTGGTGTTGGCGTCTTGCGTCAACTTGGTATTGGAGATAAACAGTTACCACCTCGTCTTGCTAGTGCTCTTCATGATGCGCATACAAGGTTGCCAACTGGACAGGAAATTGAAATGACTGAAGTAAAAAGGCTTCCAGGAATAGCAGACAAGATAATACAAGAAACTTAATTTACAGAAGGGCAAATAAATGAGGCTATGAAAACAATAGAAGACTCTCCTTTGACAATGCCGGAGTTAGTGGGGTTGGATAAAACACTGCAGTCAATAAGAGGTGAGCTTGTAAATAATGTAGCCAAACTAGGTGAGCTTGATAATCACATAGAAAGAGAAAAAAAATTAGCTAAAGCTGAGGATGAGAATTATGACACAGAAATGAAAGAAAGAATACAACACAGATTAAATGATTTGCAGATAGAAAGATCAGCGTGGCTAGAAGTGATTGAAATTGGGAAAGAAAAACTGAAAACACAGGTCAACAGGATTAGAGAAACTATTCCAAAAATACTTCACAAAGACACAACTTTGGCTGAGAGATTGAAAACACTTTTCAGAGAGCAGGGTATCACTATTGCAAGTTTAATTACTGCTCTAGGATTTATTATCAGTACTGTTGTGTTAGCTGTAACGGGTGGTGGTAGCACCCCAGCCCCTCCAGCACCTCCAGCTCCATCAGACCCAAAAGATTTACAGGCATGGGTAAAAAAAACAGTCATCTAATATATCAGACTTGCTTCAGAAATTAGCTGTAAAAGCAATGGATGCTTTGCCTGGCATAATAGGGAGTGTTGTCAGTTGGCTGATAAGTACTGCAGCAAAGGTAGTAGGGTTTATGGCAGAGCATGTATGGGTCTTTTTAGTGACAGTAGGAGGGTTAATAGTGGGTTATTTAATGAAACAGGTAAAGAAGTAATATCCCTAATCCAGTAAGGCCTATTACCAATGCAGTTCTCTCTGACTCATGTGTGTCAAGGGTTGGTGTTGGGTCCGGGGTCAGGGCTGTTACTGTCTGTACAGGTACAGGTGATGATGTTACTGTGGCTGGTGTTGGTGTCTGTAATGATTTTAATGACTGTACATGCGTGGTTGTGGCCCCCAAGTTTACAGATTGATTGAGTCCTAATTTCTGACCAACACCAGCAACAATTATTTCATTATTATAATTTGTTATTGTCCCCATTTGGAGTTGAAGGTCAGATGGTAACATGTATAACCCAATGCCAACTACAAAGTCAACTTTTGATTTAGCATATCTGAGAACGTCTTGGTAGTGTTGTATGCTTGATGGGAGATCGACAACTGAATTGATCAAGTCTTCAAGGTTAGCAAGAAACTGTTTTTGTGCTTCAAATTTGCCACTCCCATTTAAAATGTTTGATTTTATTTGAGCTTGTGCTCCTAGTATACACCACACAAACGTTCTGATAGACTCATTTATGCATTCGACTCCTGCTTGAGTAAACCCGTCACTCCTGTCTAAGATAAATGTGGTCCAGGCATTAGACTGTTTCTGTTCAATTGAGCCTAACCACACTTCAGATTTTGATGAGAATGAAGAGTAGGGAGGCCAGTAATCTTGTGGGTATTGTCTGTGACTCATAGCATAATACAATGTACCCATGCCTTTGTGATCATCAAGTTTTTGTGTAAAGTCATACTTTGTACTGATGTTAAATTCATTACAGATGCGCTCAAACGCTTTCATATCCATGGGATTGTTAAACTGATTAAAACTGGATTCGGTAGGCAATGGGGTATGCAGTTCTGACAGTATTCTTCTAAGCTGGTAATATGTGTAGAAATGATAGACAGACTTAATCAGTTTGTTTGGATGATTGAAATGGTCTGTAAAAGAAACGCCACAGCCAGTAGTTGAGCATAGTACAGTGGAGTCCACTTAACACGAATTTCTGGGGACACGGAAAATCACTTCGTGTTAACCGTATTTCGTGTTAACCAATATGGCCTCAAAATTGATCACAGCCCTCCCGGCAAGGAAAAAGTGTGTAAGAGATGCGTGCATGAATGAGTACGAGGTTAAAAGTGCATAATTGTACTATATATGCTTACATTACGTTCAGCTCGCTAGGAAAACACAAGGATATGTGTACAGCTCACGTAGTTAATGTAAAATCCATCAGGTAAAATCCATAGTAAAGTAAAAGCAACACGGGCATCTGGCATCGGTAAAAGCAACACAGTCATTTAAAAAACAGGCTATGATCGAAGTCGGTCTTGCGTTATTGACAGCCCGTGTAGAGTCGCGAGACAATCGTGGATCTCATTAATTTTGTTTTTTCACTTCAAGCGTAGTCGACTTCTGTTTTACCTTGGGGGTAGCCGTGATCGGTAGTTAACTGAATTGAGCGAGTGTTGGTACACGAATGATGCATGAATTCAGTTCAGAAACACTAGCCAATGAGAATACGGATTACAATGACTGAAGGCTATTCAGCCAATCACAGGCTAGAGTTCGTTCATGTGTCGTGTGTACTACAGCACGAGAGCGACACGTGCAGTGCCCTTTTCATGAGTCGGTTTTTGGTGTTTGAGACTGGAATGTGTGTTCGTGTTAAACAGGTGAATAATAGTGAAATTGCTCTGGTCGGGAACCGAAAACAGCTTCGTGTTAAGCGAAATTTCGTGTTAAGCATTTTGTGTTATCAGTGAAATTTTAATACATAATAAGAAGGCCGTCAGCCGGGAATGCAAAAGCGGTTCGTGTTAACCGGAAATTCGTGTTAAGCGAGTTCGTGTTAACTGGACTCCACTGTATAGCAAAGTTAAGCTGGTTTTGAAACATCTGTAGTGGGCTTGAGGACCACTTTTTTTGCAGTTGCATCATCTGTAATTGGAGGGTTTAGGTAATGATCATAAGGGTTGGGTACTTTCACTTGAAATAAATCTCCTTCAGACAAAGCTATATCGAGCTGATTTAGCTGAATTATTTTCTGATCATAAGTTGGTGCTACATTGTATTTGGCTTTCACGTTAAATTGAAATGCATTAACAGTGGCAATTGTTGGTGATTTAAATTCCATTATGCTTTTTTATGTGATAATAAAAATGTGTATAACTTATCAAATCTTGATACAAGCAAACCAGTGTGGTTAACTAATGGAATTGATAATCGAGATGGTAGCAAAGCTGTAGCTATCCATGAAATGTTCTACACTGTAAAGTGGTTTAACCCTTTCATTACTGCCGCCCGCTATAGCGGGCATAGGAAATGCCTCCTCTGCTTACGGCCTCCCGGTATAGCGGGACCACAGCTTCCACTCCCCCGCGTACGGCTGCCCGCTAAAGCGGTTTGCGCTGAGAGTGGCTACCTAATTAGCGGCGACCTTGACAGCGCTAGAGTGGTACCGCCAGGCGCGTAGTGTTTGTTATTTCCGGCTCGGGGCCTGAGAAACAGGATGCAGAGTTTATATAAAAAATTCCTTCCAGAACTTTGGTTGTGCTTGCAAAAATCAGTGGCGGAGAGAGAAGAAAGTGACTGTGACAGCGACGAATTTAGTGATGATGAGTTTTGGGATAGAGACGATTTTGGAGAGATGGATTTAGTTCAGTTGAAGGAGGAAGAAAGGGCTAATTTTGTGCGTGTTGCGCGACAAGACACTAACGACAACAACGATAATGATCGCGATGCCGACGACGAAAGTCCATGGGAGTAGCCGACTATCATCTACGGCGACCGTCCGTCGGCCGTCCCCGCTCTGCCGCTAGCAACAATGAGACAGTCGCCTTGACCGAGTTGACCATTTACCTGTCAAAGGGGAGGGCCGTGACCACGGATGAGCTCTGTGCTACAAAGCGACACACCCGCTACAGAGACGCAAACCCAGGGGTTAGATATGCAGACAACCCTTACAAGAGGTGCAAAACTGTTATCATGTGCCGGAAATGTGAAGTGTACCTTTGTTGTAATGACAACAACTGTTTTATTTTGTACCTCACACAGGTACAACTGTAAATACAGGGTGACAATGGTGACAGTGTGTGACAGTGTATAGCAGTGTTGTAATGTCATCTTCACCCTCCCAGTAACTGTACCTAGTGTATGCGTAAACATGGACACTCAAGGTGTATATAATAGTGGATCTTTTTCAGTTACTTTTTGTATTTTGGACACCTGTGTGTGCATTGTGGACACTGCTATGTGACAGCAATAAACAGACAATGACACAGTCACAAGTTTGGATTATGAATTTCCAATACATCATTGTCACGGTAAGAGCATGCAAACACTTTTAGACCCGTTTTCATGCACGTTTGCTTGCTTCATAGGTGTGTGTTGTTAATGTACTGTCATTTTGTCACATATTTGCACCTGTGTGTCACCTGTGTGTCACCAAATCAACCACACGACCCTGACACATGACGTCAATGTGCAGCCCGTCCAAAGCCCGTCACAGCAATATAGGGTTATGGGTATCTGCGGTGGATGGGTACTCCGCTATCACCCTTTCCCGTACACTACTATATTTGGGTATTTTTTTAGTCTCTAAACTCAGTAAGCAGGGCTAATACAGAACTTTATAAAAGCAGTACTCAGTGGTATTCACAAACCAGAGAATTCAGTAATGAAAGGGTTAATGTAACAGATGATAAAAAATATTCTGTAAGTGGAACTCTCGATGGTATTGAGAAGGGCGATATTTTACGAGCTGGGTATTATGACTTTTGTACTTTAGCTGAATGGCTTCAAAATGAATTTAAAACTAAAGCAACTTTAAACCCAGCTAATTTACTTGTTACAATTGAATTTCCAAAAAGTGGTCAGTTTTCTTTATCAATTAGTCTTTTATTATTACTTGGATTTTTAGGTAAAAAAATAATACATCCAGATGAAGATTGGACATCATCAGTCAGGCATCTACTTTCACCAAAAAACCCAAAAATAACTGGCAGATATCCTGTTCATTTGTCAGTACACACAGTGCTAAATGTTCATTTAAAAGAACTAAGCACTACTGATAATCTTCACAATGGAAATCCTTCGACATTGTTGAAATGTGTGTCGACTGGAACTGCTCCTTATTGCAAAAATGTAGTTGTTAGATTTCCTAATTCACAGTTTAAAAAATTAGGCACAAGTTTCTTTGAATCATTGTGCTTATATGTAACTAATCAGGATGATAAACCAGTTGTGATGCATGATTTTTATGTTGTGTTGGAAGTTAAATAAATTTTATTTTTGTTTTATAAAAATGAGCGGTCTTGGTCCAAAGCCAAGAATTGTACCAGTTGCATGTCCGTCAATAGAGTTGAAAAATTTGGCTGACGTGCAAGATTTTGATAAAGAAGGTGAGGTAGGAGAGGTGTATGGCCTTGAACTTGTTTCCATTGGATTGTACAAACGAAAGGTAATTGATGATGTAAAAGATGGCACTGAGAGACAGTTTCCTAAACTTAGTCAACTTTGTGATGTTACTGTTCCTACTCCTGTAAATAATGTGCTCTACAGCTTAAAACATGTGGCTAATAAGTGGGTAATTATTCCTACCCCTGTACCGCTTGCACCTATTCCCATTGTATGGGATGTAAAGTTTGTTTTCATCAGTCCTTATGTTTATTTTACTGATGAAGGAGCCTTAGTATTTAGAAAAGTTGTTAACTCTGAGCCAATGCTTGTAAGTCTTGTGCCAAGCTATTTCGCAGAAACCAATAGCAGAGAAAAACTAAAACTTCAAGAGTATGGGAAACGAAGATATTTTCTTACAAATAGAAAGGGTAGAACAGATACTTCTATTTCGTTCGTACCAGCAAATTTTACCATAGATAGAGAAGCGACAATAGTTTTTGAAATTCTCATGAGATCTGTGGAAGCTGTGAAAGAAGCAGATATCGCACAGGGAATCAAACTTACATGGGATAGCTCAGTAGCAGAGTCAACAAAGGTTGTTATTGCTATTAGAAAAACCAATACAGATTTTGAAGTTTCGAGTAGTGTCCCTGCTGTTAAGGTAGTGATCGATAAACAGATTTTTGTTCGTCTAAGTTTCATAAACCTGGAACATATAGATCTTGTTTCATTTTATTACGCTAGCTAATTGTATACCTTTGAAGAGTTGCAAAATAAATTAGAAGATTAAAAAAATATTTGTCATAAAAAATGCCACCACTGTATCCACAAATACTACCTGAGCCGCTTGAGCCTATTGAGCGTGATAAAACATTACAGGCAGACTCATTCCGTTTAATAAATATTACAGACGCGTTGAAGTATTTGGAAGGAGAACAAGCAAAATACTCCCGGTGCAAAAGATGATACAAAACAGGTTTTCAATTCTGTACACAACACATCAATGGCTGTGGGAGTGGTTTCAGCCAGATTATCTGTAGGAGGTATAGCTCTGTTTGCAACGGGAATGGGAAGTGTCATAGGAATTGCTATTGAAGGTGTTGGCCTTGCCACAAGCCTGGCATGCTTTGGTATGGAAGCACTTAACAAAAGATTTTATACAAAGTTGCAAAACATGAAGCCCTGAGTACGCTCGCTGGAGCTAAGCTGAGCAGTATGGAACTTATTATCAGTAAATCTTTGGAAGATAATAAAATTGAAGATCATGAATTTAAGAGAGTCCAGGATGATTTGGCCAATTACAAACAACAGAAATCTGAAATACAAAATAAGATGCGTAATCAACCCGTGAACGTTGAAGAGCTAAAGAAATCTTTTTTAGAACAAGGGAAAAAGATAGGTGTAGAAGAAACTATGAAAAAGGTTCAAGGACTTATAAGCAATTAACGATAGGTTTTGGTAATCCATTATTTTTGTCATACTCTTCACAAAGAGATGTCATACCTTTCACGCCTGCCTATTTGACGCCATCAGCTCTACCACCAGATTATTATTGAGAAAAAAGTCTTCTTGTTGTCCTTGTAACTTGGAAAATCTGTCTGAGTAAGTTGTTGACTTGGGTCAAGAAATTATAAGATCTTATTTAAGACACTTATAAGAACTTGTTTTAAGTCATTTCAAAGAACTTATGACAATTAACTTCAAAGGTACTTACAAAGTTACTTGCTGGTTTATAAATCACCTTATTAAGTACTTGTAATTTACTTAGAAACATCTAGACAGTAACATAGACAGTAACTTGATAATGTTACCCATGACTTGAGCACCAGAAAATAATCTAGACTCAGTAACAACATGGGAGAGAATTTGCTCTTTTGAGTATCAGCATAAGAAATAATAACAGATTATTTCCCTTTGTTTAGTAAAGGGAAGGAATCACCACCTGTTCAGTAACAAAATTTTAGATTACTTCCCTTTGTTGAATATAGGTTTATACAAGGGAAGTAATTTTGTGAAAATTTTGGTAAGACAAAAAGTTACTTCCCTTGCTTCATTAAATTATGTTTTAATTTTTGACTAAAATATATATTTTTTCATGAAAAATAAAAGGCAAGATGTGTCAATAATTATGATAGATAATAGTATAAAGATGTTATTATTTGATTTTTGTTTAACAATGTGTGATTATTGTTGTCTTTTAATACAAATATAATTTTTGTTTGTATTACTTTTTTACTTTTGCTTTACCACCTTAAATTTTTTTTAGGAGAATGTTGGGCTATATATATGAAAATGTTTCTATTCATTGTGGGTCCGTGGATCTGCCTTAATAATCACGGGTTGGCAGCTAATCAAAAATCGTTGCTTGAATGATTTTTGGAATGAAACTAAAATGGCTAGGTCATAAAGGCATTGGCGGTAAGTGTTGGAGTTCGTTTGTCTGAATGGCTAGTTGATTATAACAAATGTATTGATTAGGGGAGTGGTGCCTATCAACTGTCAGTTTTCCTATCTCTTCTCTTGACCTGCACCCGGTCACAGTACTTCACCCAGACATAGGGTGTCATGTGCCCCTGCACTCATAGAGCACTGGATCTGCCGACCTGCACCCCGTCACAGTACTTCACCCAGACATAGGATGTCATGTGCCCCTGCTGACCTGCACCCCGTCACAGTACTTCACCCAGACATAGGATGTCATGTGTCAATGCACTCATAGGGGCTCATGTAAAGCAGTACCTCGTGTTGTGCGATACAATCGTCACTGCAGCCTCAGAACAATAAGCCGCTGACCGCAGGTCAACCCCGGCTGTGGGAAAATTCCTGTCAATGCTGATCTGGGGCTCAAACCAGTCACTCCGCCATCCATAGAGTTTCATTTGCCCCTTCAGTCAAAGGGGCTCACGGAAAACAATACCTCTTTTTGTACGGCACATCATTGTCTCCTAAGAGGTGGCAAATCGTCTAGGATTAAGTATACGATTGTGGACACGGAAAATGCTGCAATAATCCAATCAAAAAGGGAGAGACCAGATGTGCTGTGTCTCCTCCATTGGGCCGCCAGGGTGTCACCCGTGTCATTGTCCATGATACAGTCGTTTGACTGTGCTGATGGACTTGCAATAGGTGATTAATAATTCCCTAATCCCACCACACTTCATTCTCAGCACAGCGGG
The DNA here is from genome assembly GCA_036245525.1 of Semisulcospira habei. Classification (NCBI taxonomy): domain Eukaryota; kingdom Metazoa; phylum Mollusca; class Gastropoda; family Semisulcospiridae; genus Semisulcospira; species Semisulcospira habei. The sequence goes on along the minus strand of BTPG01000001.1, from coordinate 340,172,628 downwards.
TCACAGGTCACACTCAGATAGCATACTTTGTCTTTTGAGGCAGAGCTAGTGGACATGCCCCCTTGCCCATCAGATCAGCATTTTAGTCATTGACGCGTGTCTGCAGAAGAAAGGTATGAAGTGTGTCGATTCTGAACACTGATTAACCCCTCAACAATTGTCGGGAAGGTAAGAGTTAGTTAGTTAGTTATTTGGATTTAACGCCGAGCAGGCAACTAAGGCCATCTCACGGCGGGGGAAGTGTAAGAGGTATACATCATGGGTGATCATAACTGCTTATATGATATGCATCTGTGTTCCTCATATGGAAGAGATTTTTCCCCTATACACTTTTGTGTCCCAGGGACAGTAAACCTGATGGAGGAAGTTATTCGGTGTATAGAGTAGCATCATGGTTTTTCACAAATGGCTGTGTTGTTTCTCAAACAGAGATGATTGGGAGTATAGTGTTGTTGACACACACACACACACACACACACACACACACACACACACACACACACACACACACACACACACACACACACACACACACACACACACACACACACACACACACGATGATTGCTCCTTCATAAACTCTAAGTAGAACATTCTTTTAATTCAGGAAATTAACACCATTAAAGAATCAGAAGTGCATGCTAATATTGTTTTGTTAGGGAGGTGGGGTGGAGGCGGGCAGAATGACAAGCGCGTGTAGATATGATCAGCCCCTCCTTAAGACAATGTGCTAAAAGCGGTGCTGTGTCCCGAGATAAAAGAAGAAAAGTTTTAACAAATAAAAATCTGAAACCCCGAAAACTATAAGCATGTATGAGACCCCTCCCGCCCCCCCCCCCCCCCCCAAAAAAAAAAAAAAAAAAAAAAGAAACAAGAAAAAAAACACCCCAAAAAACACGCGTATAAAGAACGGTTACAACACAATAATATATTTTTTAAAGAAAAGCCCAATAAGAAAAACGCGAATAAAGAACCATTTTAACACAACTGAAATTGTTCTTTCTGACCTGTTTCTTTCATTATGAGGTTTTTCTTTGCCTTAAAGTTAAACGCGCCTGCCAGTCACTGTTTTTGGTCTGGATTTGTTTTGTGTGTTCCATTTAAATTTGTGTCCTAAAATGACACAGTTCAGAAAACGGAGGTGGGAAGGTGCCGTGCTCCCCCCCCCAGCCTCCACCTGTCCTCTCCCCCCCCCCCACCACCCGTCCTGTCACCCCCCGGATCCGCCCATGTGTTCACTTAAAATTTGGATATATAACTTTAATGAAAGACATTGAGTGAGTTCATTAGCCACCTTTGTACCTTTTTGAACTTTTTCAGTAAAAATAATGCTCTGCAGAAAAATTAAAAAAATTCGACTTCTGGAGAAAATCAGGCAGTGACGGCCAATTGGTAGTGAAGGCGAAGTGAAATAAAAAAAATCTGTCAGCACGCAGACATCGTCGCAATACTCTAGATATGACATATTTCAGAGATAGATAAGTAGACAGTTGATCCCCACCCCTCCCCCAATCAATTGATTTATTCTAATCAACTAGCCATTTAGACAAACCCACTCCAACCAATACACCCAATACCTTTATTACCTAGCCATTTTAGTTCCACTCCAGAAATCATTCAAGCTACGTTTTTTTATCAGCTGCCAACCCGCGAGTATTAAGGCAGATCCCCCACCCCACCTAAATAATTAATGCTGTCATTGACTTTTTTAAGCAAAATTATTATATTACATTATAAAATGAATCAAGATGAATTACTTCTTCTCAATGATATCAACGCTATAGAAAACAAAGATTTAGACTCTAAGAAACAGCGGCTTTTGTCTGTAATTGTGTCAGGCAAGTCGAAAACTTATCTGGGTAGACAATACATGACAGAGGATATTGAATCTTTAACCGCTGATGAACTAATCAAACTTTATTCTAAATATGAAAATCATATCGCTTCACTAATGACTCGTGATTTAAACCGGTCTCTTGTATGCCTATATACAAAAGCTGTAAGTCACTTTCTACCGGTAGACACTGATAGTCTATCACATGATCTAGAAAGCAATCCTATTGTTTCAAGTTTAATAGGCAAATTAGCATGCATCATGTTTTACAAGTTTGGAAATTACCTTGCACCTGTTGTAACCTTACTTGTTACTAGTAGTCATATTGATTTTTCTAAAATAAATTTTAAATTAGAAGAAAATGGACGAGACGACTACACAACAGAGCCATGTCTTGACACAGGTTCAAACAGTGACTAAGACTAAAAGTCCAGGTCGAATAGAGGCTGGGAAAAGATTAGCTGAATATAACAGACAAAAGAAATTACAGCTTAAAGCATTAACAGAAAAGACTGACACACCATCAACAGCACCAGTGTCACTACCATCAGAACCAACACCCTCACACCCCCAACAAAGTGAGAAAAAACCAACTACAAATTATATAGTTGCTGGATTTCTTGTCGGATTTGGTTACCTAGGTTACCAATTATATAAAAAATACAAACCAAACACTCAAACAGTGTCCAAAAAATCAAACACTCCAAAAATAAAAGAAGAAGTCTCCACATTACCAGCAGTTCCAAAACCTTTGGACCCATTTTACATGCAGTAAATAAATTTATTATTTTAATTTTTATGGTATAAGAAAATGAGCGACACAAAGAACTTAATGAACCTTGTCTATCACTCTGCCGTGATAAGCGGACTAGCAGTAGCATATTCTATGTTGGGGAAAAGTCTTCTCAAAATGAAATCAGCAGACCTTAGTAAATTAGACTTCGAAGACAGTGCTAAGCTAGTAGTTGTTATAACAGCATCGATTGCAACAAAAGATTTTCTAGTCAAGCAAGGAATTATTCCAGAAAATATTTCTATGTAAATAAAAATATGGCAACTATAGCTTTTATGATTGGCGGTGCAGTTATAAATGCATTAGCTTTTAGTGGGTCAAACTATTTCTTTTCAAAAGTGAGTAAAGAAGAATCAGCAGAAGAAATGAAGCGCCACAATGAGGCATCTGAAAAACTAGCTCAAGCTCAGCAAGATTATGAGAAGCAAAGAATAGAAAAACTGGATTTTATTAATGAAAAACTAAAACTTGAGGGTCATGCACAGCATACATTTTCAAATGTTGATGACGCGATCAAAGAATACTATCTTGTAACTGGCGAAGACATATCTATTCCTCAACCAAAACTTAGCGACTATTACCAACCAAGCTCAGAACAAAAAAATGGAGAAATAATATTTGTTTTAGTAGGAATGACATTAGTATATTTTACAGGAGTTTATATTGCTAGAAAAAATGGTAGACGCTAAACTATCAAAAATATATTACTCCCCAATTGGCTACTGGAAAGGGAATACTGCAATAAAAGAATTACATGCTGCTGTGGGTGGAGATGTTAACCAAATAAAACAGTGGCTTAAAAAACAGGCAATTTGGCAAATATATCTTCCTGCTCCAAGAAAAATAACAAGGCCTCATTTTGAAAACACATCACCTAATGACACACACCAAATGGACCTCCTGTTTCTTCCGTATGACACAATAAGAAAGAAACGATACAAGTATGCATTAACTGTTGTTGACATAGCTTCAAGGTATAAGGATGCAGAACCCATAACTGACAAAAAAGCTGTAACAGTGGCCACTGCATTATCAAAAATATATAGTTGAGGTTCTTTAAAATACCCTAGGCTTGTGCAGGTTGATGATGGGAGTGAATTTAAAGGGGCTGTTAATCAATTATTTGCAAAGCATGGCGTACTGGTTAGACGCGGTATTCCAGGCTTGCATAGATCACAGGCAATTGTTGAAAACTTTAACAAGCAATTATCGGAGAGACTTTTTAGCTATCAGTATTCTAAGGAACTCATGCATGATGCACGTAACACTGAGTGGGTTAAAAGATTACCTTCTGTGATAAAAGCAATGAATAATGATGGTCACCCTAAACCTGTTGATTCTATTAAATTGAAAACAATACCGTCAGAAATAAAAGCAATAACACCTCCAGACACTAACTTATTTACAAAACAGGTGAGATATTTGTATCAACCTGGTGAGGCTGAAAATGACGTTAGACGTAGGGCAACTGATCCAATTTGGTCTACATCTGTTCATAATATAAAAAAAATAGTTCCTTCAGCTAATGCAACAATATATTATCTGTATGAGCCTGCACCAAAGAGGGCATTTGTCAGAGAAGAATTACAGATTATTCCCCCAGACACCGTTACTCATTTCAGTAACTAACTCATCAATTAATTCATCAACCAGTTCGTCAGCTATTTCTTCAGATAACTTGAGTCTGTAATGACCAGGTGCATAAGCTTTTTCCTTACTATGAAACACTCGTTTTGTGTCTTCAACTGCCAGAGACTTCTTATGTGTTTGGATCATTTCAATATTATGTTTGTTTGATCTTAGTGTCTTGTTTGGATAATCAGGCATTAATGCACCATCTAACACTTGCTTGTAATGTTCATGACGAATGTCTTTATTTTTTATTGCTGTTTTTTTAATTCCTTTGGCTTTCGACTGACTACCTTTCTGGTGCAGTATTGAATACATTTTTGACCTCAGTCCAACGTACTCAACTATTGGCACACCATTTAGTTCATCCTTAAACTTACCAGGCACTTTTTTGTTTTGTGTGCTAAACAGTGGGTGATCTTTAGGATAATCAGACGTGTCATACATGTGTAACTCTGTTTTCATGTCTTCATAAAAGTCTTCAGTACACACATCAATGATCATAGAGTCAGTGTCAGTGTATAACAGACGGCAGTCAGGATACTTTGGTTTGAAGTAATCATAATAAAATTCAAGCATTAATAATTTTGACAACTCCAGAATAGCCATACCTATAAATACTGGCTTGTCCAGTTTAACAATCTTTTTTTTGAGTGACACTGCATATAATGATGAATGAAATTCTTTATACCCTGTGTACTGAGGCTTACTTGTAAGTTTAATTGCACCCGATTCAGTTGTGACTAGTCTCACATCTTTGCGGAGATGAGGATTTTCCATAGTCTTACCAAAACAGGCATTGTTCATGAGCTTAAAGAAGTCTTTGTCAAATGCAGTGTTGCCATCTCTTGCACGCAATGTTGTGTTTTTCATTATGTAATCTTTCATGAAAGCACTCTGATCAAATTGAATACCTCTGTGAACTTTCTTTAGTACTAACCCATGTCTGATGTAAAACTGTAACAATCGATAGTGACAAACGTAATTAAATTTGTCATTTAGATTTGGCACAAGTTTGGTGTCTTATTTTTTTCCCGTCATACTCATTTTTTCAACTGCTAATGGATAATCATTATGGTAATCATGTAAATGGTGTGGGTACTCAAGGTCTACTTCAAAGATCCAACCCTTTTCATCATTTTGAATTCGATCCATAATATATTTTGTTAATTTTTTTATGCCATACTGTGACAAATCATACAAACAAAAGTTTTTTAATGGCAACAATTCACACATTGCAAATCCATACAAATTATTAGCATCCAAGTATGTAATAAATGACCTTGATATTGAGGGGTCAAAGTCATCAAGATATTTATTATTTGCCTTGGCATAATTATTTGCTGCAATACTAATGCCACCCCTCAATCCACGTTCCACCATTTCACCCATCGTACGATCATACAACAGGTCTATAAATATCTTACTGGATTTCAAAAATGCATCCCATGTCATGCCAGGACTAGTTATGTAGCAAGCAGGGTCAAGACTGTAGTGCAACAAACCCTTTTCACGATAACTTTCAAATACATCTGCTAGCAAACAGACATCAGCCTTTAAGTACTGATCGTGGTAATCACCAATTGTCTGACACCCTAGTTTTTCCCACGCATCAAGTGCATGCTGGTATTCAGAGTCAGAAATACCTTTACCAGTTAGTGTAGAATAAAATTTCTCTTTTGGAGGCAGTCTCCTTTCCCCAAAAACTACCCAGTCACTGATGTACTCATATGGATAAACACCTTTTTTAATCAAGTCCGGCTCAAAATATTTACTCGTTATTGGATACTCAGTCAGTCCTTCTGCCAGACTAGCAAGACCTAAAGACAAATGTTGCATGGAGTCATAAAATGCTAATTTATCTAACCTAAAAGTCAAGTACTTCTCAGTTGTCTGGGCAATGCAACTAATTTTTCTGTAAGACTCATCAACAGCCTGCATGATGATGTGTGAATCATATCCCTTCAGATTGTGAAAAAAGATTGGTAACTTATATGTCTTAGGATCTGTTTTTAATAATAAGTTACAATTGTTATGTGCAGCACCTCTGTAACGCCCAGTTATGTGATCGTGGTCACAAACTTTATCACCTCCCAGAGGCTGTTCACAAATCCAACACGTCTCTGCTGTATCAAATTTTAGTTTGTCTTCTTCTGTCATCACCAAAGGCATCTGACATGTTGTGAGATATTGTACTACCTGACTATACAGTTGTCTCATTTCTGTTAAAAACAGGCATGCTGCATTTTCACCCCTGTAGATAACAGGTTCTGAATGAAGACCGTCTGACCTAACAAAAATGTATCCAAAAGAACACACCACTTGGTCACTCAATTTTATAGTCTTTGGTAATGACTCTGGAACTGGACCCTCATACGGAACAACTAATGATTCGAAATCTGCATACACTACAAACGGCAGCTTTTGCTGATTCCCATAGTTCTTAAAAAACACTTGACTACCAGGATCTGGATACCTCAGTATTGTTTGAATGTCATCAGCCGACCTGCAGTGCTGCACATGTTTGTGTGCTACTTTAATAGAGGAAAACCTCTGTAAACATTTTTTACAAAATTCCTGTTTACCGTCATGTTTTGTTGTATGATGAATTAGTCTTGACATACTTCTGATAATTGTGTAGTGAAAGTTATCACCAGATCTTATTAGCAACATGTCAACATGTTTATCTTCTGACTGCCCATAGGTTGGGGCAATTGGAGATACTCTAATTGGCTGTAACTTATTCTCAGATTCATTTTCCCACACAAACACATTCACAGATATACCAGGATTTAGTTTTTCAAACAAGTCTATATCCTCTATTTTAACAGGGAACTCAATGCCACTGAAGTTGAGTTCGTTTACAAATTTGGTATAGTTAGATACACGATCAGGTTTTGCTTTTACAAAATGAAGTTTAGCAAGCACACACCACATAAAACATAAATTATCATTGTTTTGAATATTGACTACAGCCTTTTTGTTTGCAACCTCAGTTGGAAGTGGTATCCATGATTTACCTAGTATAGGATGATATCTTGACTGCTTCAGTTGTAGTTCATGTACAAGGCCTTCATGCCAGCCAGACCCTTGCATTTCTGCTCTATCAATTGCTTCATGGAAGTCTGGTAACAATCTTTCTCTAAACACTTTCTCTAGTTCTCTTCTCGAATTAACTGTGTGCTGCCTTGTCGAGATATACGTTACAATAACTTCACCAACATCTCTGGCAAATTCTATTTTTGCAACAATCTGAATCTTTACACTATTAGAAAGAAGGTTATTTTGTATGACTAAAAAAGATCTTTCTATTGATTCATAGACATTGTAAATATTAGATATAGGTAAGTCAGTTGTGTGAAACACGTTTCTTAATCTTTGATGGTTGTCCATCTTTTTTATTTGTTCGACAAAAAAATAAATAGAAAATTATATAATGAAAATGGCACTTTATTGACTGTAACTCCTACAAAACAGATTTGTTTACACACTGACTCAATTATTGGTTTTGTATGTGCAATACCATTTTATTAAATGTAACAACGTTAAAATATAAATTTATTTTATATAGTTCTTTTGCTAAATCACTACACAATTTAGCAAACCAACCACTTAAATATTCATTAACAGTAAATGACTGTGTCTTAATATCAACAGTTATTTTTTTTATAAATGGATTATCAACACTTAAAGTTATATTACCAGTCATATACAGTGTTGCTGGTGACTCTTTATTATAAAGCTGGCTTACATATTTAACATCTTTAAAGCAATATGTAATATCTATGATTTCACCAATAGGCCAATTTTGCTCCTTTTGTCCGTCTGTCATTTTTATAGACAAACTAAAAGTATAAATTAATTTACTAACCCATACCCTGTGGGCTGATCTGTCTTTAAAATGAGCTTTAGATGCTTAGTTGATTTCAGTTTATTTTTTACATCATCCCGTTCATGCTTATTTGGGATGACATCGTTTTCTCTGAGACAGTCTTCAAAGCTGTCACGATCCTTACAGTAAAACAAACATATAAACTTTAACTGTTCTCGAAAATCTTTCAGTACAGCATTATATTTCTGAGTGAGAATCCATACACTTATGTTTGCATGTCTGCCACTAAAGGCATGTTCTGCCAGTGTGTTTCTTTTCTTAACAATGTCTTTCTCTGCAGAACAGTCATCGACTATGAACAACGTTGGCTGTCCTTCAAATTGTTTGTAAAAATACAGCAGGTAGTCATTCAGTTTTTTCTCAGGGTCGACTAAGTATATGTTGCTGTCAGTCCAAATGAATAAACGGTTGTGATAAGCTTTGTTGTGTTTTATCGTAGGACAAAATATTACAATGTTTTTGAAATGGTATATGTATCTTGTTTGTAACAGATTAAGAACAAATTCAGTTTTCCCACACCCTGTGGCACCACAAAATAAACCACAGTGTGGATCGAGTGTCATTAAGCTCTGGTTCATTTTAATACACAATATAATTTTAATATATGTGTCCACTCAGTCTGCTTTCTGCAATATTGAGTTGTGCGTCATATATCAGGTACAAATATATGTTTATGGCTGCAGCAGTTTCAACCTTCTTTTGTATCTGAATTGTAATCCCATCACTACCATTCTCAACAGTTCGTCCTGACCCATGAAGATAGTCATCATCTGTACTACGCAGGTCTAACCACAGTGCATACTTGTTTGTCAGGTATTGACCAATCCTAACGTCATACAGATGTAGATCTTTGCACGCAATGTTTGCTGGTTTATCTCTAATCCTTCCTCCTGCAAAATACTTTGTGATTTCATCGTAGTGCTGGTATGGTAACATTCCAGATGCGTACACTTGATTAGGACGGCCTTCAATTGTACAGGACAAATGTGTAATCTTAGGATTGTAGAATGTTTCTGAATCCCGTTTATATGGACTCACCGGTTCAACAAACAACATAAGAATACCTTTCAGTGACCTAGCAGGTGTGTTTAAGTTTATGTTCCACATTGGGTCGCTCTTGTCTTTGGGTATTAAACTATGTCTAATCACCCTGTCATAATAAATTGGAAGTCTTGACTGGTACTGATTTTGAATGAGTCTGGCTAGATCAGTGTGTGTGACAATTTCATATTCCAAGGAAATGTTAGAGATCTTATATGTTGCACTAAGATCAGATGATTTAATAACTTTGGAGTAGTCATTGAAGGTTAGTTCAAAACTCAGACGGTCATTCAGTGCTCCTTGATAATAAGGCAGATGAGCTGTTAGGATTTCAAACTCAAGTGGAATGTAGAATCTGGATCCATATGTTTCAGCCATTATAACATCCATGGCTGTATTAGTTACTTTATCTCCGGCGTCGATTCGAAGTTTACCAACATTATCTGGCTGTATGCCTTGGTAAATACGATCTTCTCGTTCTTCTCTTGTTAGCCAAAGGTCTTTGTAACAGTAGAATACATCTGAGTCATCAAGACTAAACACTTCCTGTCCTTTAAGTTTTACTTTAATAGTTCTAACAATTGCTCTGCCAAGATTGTTAACTAGTGTTCTGTTCACGTCTGCGTCTGATGATAGTTCAATATTAAATGCTAGGCATGCAGTGCCAGGAACAATAACGTCACTGGGTCCTAGGTTTGGAAACTTGACTGTAAGTGTTTGGTTCTGGTCTATGGTACTTGGATTGTTTGTGATGACTATTGTTTGTCGAATGCCCTTAACACCCAGGGGCTCACGTAGTTTTCTTTATGGGTCTAACTTTGATCCTTAAGACTGTGTCATTTTTATTATGCACAATAAAAAATAATAAATTAATAAAACAATGGCAGCAGGAGGATTTAATCATGAAGATTTTGAAATGGATGACATGAATGACTATGATACTGGTGCAACAGATATGACTGGAATGGTAACTAGTTCTAGTATGTATCACGAACTATTAAAAGACAAAGTAAACTCATTTTATGACAGTGTTGGTGTCCACCCAGATGTAATAGATCCTAATCAGTTTGAATATGATAAAGGACACTTACTTGTAAATACAGACAGAGGGAAAATAAATCTAACACATAAAAATAATCCTTCTAAGTTTAGAGCTTTAAGTACAATTAAAGGTGAAGTTGGTGGTAACTCTGGGTTGGCAAGGTACCTTGGAATTGGAGGGTCTCCTGTTTCCCCAAGACTTGTTAGTGTGCTTCACGACACGCAAACAAAGTTGCCAACGGGGCAAGAGATTGAAATGGCACCAATAACAAGCCTACCAGAAATAGCAAACACAGTGATACAAGAAACTTCATTTACTGAAGGACAAATAAATGATGTTATGAAAACAATAGATGATCCACCTTTGTCAATGAGGGAGATTATGGGTTTAGATAAATCACTGCAGACAATAAGAGGTGAGATGGTAAATAATTTAGCCAAACTAGGAGAGCATGATAAACACATAGAACGTGAAAAAGAGAAACTGGCTACAGCAGACACAGAAATGAAAGAAAGAATACAACACAGATTAAATGATTTGCAGATAGAAAGATCAGGACGGTTAGAAGTGATTAGTATTGGAAGACAAAAACTGAAAACACAAGTCAACAGGATTAGAGAAACTATTCAAAAAATACTTCACGAAGACACTACTCTGGCTGAGAGACTTAAAACACTTTTCAGAGAACAGGGTATCACAATTGCCAGTTTAATTACAGCTCTTGGGTTTATTATCAGTACTGTTGTATTAGCTGTCTCCGGGGGTGGTTCTCCACCTCCAGCACCACCAACCCCAGTCCCCACAGATCCAAAATACTTACAGTCGTGGGTAAAGAAACAACTGTCTCACATATCAGACTTGCTTAAGAAATTGGCTCTGAAAGCAGTAGACGCGTTGCCTGGCATTATAGGCACCGTTGTCAGTTGGTTGATTAGTACTGCAGCGAAGGCAGTAGGGTTTATGGCAGAGCATGTGTGGGTATTTTTGGTGACAGTAGGAGGGTTGATGGTGGGTTATTTAATGAAACAGATAAAGAAGTAATACTCCTAATCCAGTGAGGCCTATTACCAATGCAGTTCTCTCTGACTCATGAGTGTCAGGGGTTGGTGTAGGGGTTACCGCTTGTATGAGTGCCGGTGTTGGGGCCAGGGCCGGGGTTGGGGGTGTTACTGTCTGTAATGGTTTTATTGACTGTACATGTGTGGTTGTGGCCCCTAAGTTTACAGATTGATTGAGTCCTAATTTTTGGTCACGACCTGCAACAACTATTTCATTATTATAATTTGTTATTGTCCCCATTTGAAGTTGAAGGTCTGATGGCAACATGTATAACCCAATACCAACTACAAAGTCAACTTTTGATCTAGCATATCTGAGAACGTCTTGGTAACGTTGTATGCTAGATGGGAGATCAACTGATGAATTTACTGAATCTTCAAGATTAGCGAGAAACTGTTTTTGTGAATCGAACTTTCCACTTCCATTCAAAATGTTTGATTTTGTTTGAGCTTGTGCTCCTAATATGCACCACACATATGTTCTGATAGACTCATTTATGCGTTCGACTCCTGCTTGAGTAAATCCGTCACTCTTATCTAAGACAAATGTGGTCCAGGCATTAGACTGTTTCTGTTCAATTGAACCTAACCAGACTTCAGATTTTGATGAGAATGAAGAGTAGGGAGGCCAATAATCTTGAGGGTATTGTCTGTGACTCATAGCATAATACAATGTTCCCATGCCTTTGTGATCATCAAGTTTTTGTGTAAAGTCATACTTTGTACTGATGTTAAATTCATTACAGATCCGTTCAAATGCTTTCAAATCCATGGGATTGTTAAACTGATTAAAACTGGATTCAGTGGGCAGTGGGGTATGCAGTTCTGACAGTATTCTTCTAAGCTGGTAATACATGTGGAAACGATAGACAGACTTAATCAGTTTGTTTGGGTGATTCAAATGGTCTGTAAAAGAAACGCCACAGCCTGTAGTTGAGCATAGTATAGCAAAGTTAAGTTGGTTTTGAAACATCTGTAGTGGGCTTGAAGACCACTTTCTTGCAGTAGAGTCATCTGTAATTGGAGGGTTTAGGTAATGCTCATAAGGATTTGGCACTTTCACTTGAAATAAATCTCCTTCAGACAAAGCTATATCAAGCTGATTTAGTTGAATTATTTTCTGGTCATAAGTTGGTGCAACATTATACTTGGCATCCACGTTAAATTGAAACGCGTTTACAATGGCAATTGTTGGTGATTTAAATTCCATTGTGCTTTTTTATATGAGATAATAAAAATGTTTATAACCTTAACAAATCTTGACACAAGCAAACCAGTGTGGTTAACTAATGGGATTGATAATCGTGATGGTAGTAAGTCTGTAGCTATCCATGAAATGTTCTACACAGTAAAATGGTTTAATGTAGAGGATGATATATATAATAAAGTAATTTTTGATGGTAAGACTGAAGCTATACCACCTGGGTATTATGACTTTTGTACTATAGCTGAATGGTTTCAAAGTAAATTTAAAATTAAAGCAAATTTAAATCCAGCTAACCTACTTGTTACATTAGAATTTCTGAAACAAGATTGGTTAAAAATTTCAGATAGATTCGCATATTTACTTGGATTTTATATTGACGAAGATTGGTGGAGATCAGATGATTTAGATGAAGCTATGTCTGGTATTATAACAATGAAGACCAAAAAACTTAAAATAACTGGAAAACGCCCTGTCAATTTGTCAGTACACACAGTACTAAATGTTTATTTGAAAGAACTAAACACATCTCAGAATGTTCACAATGGAAAGCCTTCAACTTTGTTGAGATGCTTACCTACTGGAACTGCTCCGTATTGTGAAAGTGTGGTTGCTAGATTTCCTAATTTGCAGTTTAAGAAATTAGGTTCTAGTTTCTTTGAGTCACTGTGTTTATATGTAACTAATCAAGATGACAAACCAGTTCTTATGCATGATTTTAGTGTTGTGTTGGAAATTAAATAATTTTATTTTTGTTTATAAAAATGAGTGGTGTTGGTCCAAAGCCTAGAATCATACCAGTTGCGTGTCCAGTAACAAAGTTGAAAGATTTGGCAGACGTACAGGATTTTGAGAAGGAGGGGGATGTTGGAGAAATATATGGTTTTGAACTTGATTCAAATGGCATGTACAAGAGGAAAGTAATTGTTGACATGAAAGACGGTGAAAAACAGATTCCTAAACTTGGTCAGCTACGTGATGTTACTGTACCTACTCCGCCTGTAAATAATGCGCCCTACAACTTAATACATGTGGGTAGTAAGTGGGTTGTTTCACCTGTACCTGTTCCACCACCCACAATTGACTGGGACATAAAGTTGGAATTTATTAGTCCTTATGTATACACTGATGATGAAGGTGCCTTAGTGTTTAGGAAGGTTGTTAATTCTGGGCCGCTTATTGTAAGCCTTGTTCCAAGTTTTGCTTCAGACGACAATAGCAGAGAAAAACTGAAAGTTGAAAATTATGAGAGACGGAGATATCTTCTTACACATAGGAAGGGCAGGTCTGATGCAAAGGTCGTGTTTGCACCAATAAACTTTCCCATCGCAAGAGAAGCGACAATAGTATTTGAAATTATCATGAGATCAGTAACTACTGCTAAAGAGGCTCAAATTGCACAAGGAATTAAACTTACATGGAATGAAACAGTAACAGAATCATCAAAGGTCTTTATTGCTATTACAAAAAATAATGATGTTATTAATGTTTCGAGCAGTGTTCCAGCTGTCAAGGTGGTGGTCGACAAAACAACTTTTGTTCGTCTAACTTACATAAACCTTGAACACATTGATCTTGTTGCATTTTATTATGCCAGCAAATTGTATACTTTTGAAGAGTTGCAAAATGTAATTGCTGATTAAAAAAATATTTGTCAATAAAAAAATGGTAAAATTCTATCCGCAACTACCGACGCTTAAGCCGACTGAAACAAATGTGACGACTAAAACAACGCTTGTGCCTGATACACAGGTGACAGCTGTGCCAATTGCTTCAGATAAAACATTACAGGCAGATGCATTCAGATTAAATAATATTACAGAAGCTTTGAAATATTTGGAGAGTGAGGAGGCTAAGTACTCACGGTGCAAAAGGAGGTATAAGTCAGTATTTAATTCTGTTCAAAACACTTCTATGGCTATTGGTGCAGTTTCAGCTTCATGTTCTGTAGGGGGTATTGTTCTGTTTGCCACGGGAATTGGAAGTTTGGCTGGAATAGCAGTTGAGGCTGTTAGCGTTGCTACATGCCTGACTTGTTTTGGTTTGGAGGCCTTGAACAAAAGGTTTCACACAAAATTACAGAAACATGAAGCATTGAGTACGCTGGCTGGTGCAAAGCTGAGCAGTATGAAACTTATTATCAGTAAGGCATTAAACGATAATTGTATTGATGACGAGGAATTTAAGAGAGTCTAGGATGATTTAAATAATTACAAGAAACAAAAATCTGAAATACAGAATAAAATGCGTAGTCAATCTCCCGTGAATGTTGAAGAACTGAAGGCTAGTTTTTTAGAGATGGGGAAAAGGATCGGTGTTCAGGAAACCACAGAAAAACTACACAATCTTTTAAACAAATAAAAATCAGATTTGGTAATCATTTATTAATGTCATACACTTCGCAAAAAGGTGACATGTTGCTTGCACCTAACTATTTAACCCCATCAGCTCCACCACCACCAGACTATTACTAAAAAAAAGTTTTCTTGTTGTCCTTGTATCTTGTCAAATCTGTCTGAGTAAGTTGTGACTTGAGTCAAGAACTTACATTTTGTTATGTTTAAGTTCTTATAAGTTCTTGACTTAAGTCGCTTATAACTTATTATTAAGTCACTTATAACTAATTTTTAGGATCTTAAAAGTTTACCTGTAAAGTTATTTGCCAGTTATAAGTGACTTTGGAAATTTGTTAACAAGTATCTGTAGGTAACTTAAATAATTTGTTGTCAAGTGCATATAGCAATAGTTTTTTTTTTTTTGTGTGTGTGTGTGTGTGTGTGTGTGTGTGTGTGTGTGTGTGTGGTTATTATTTAAATAACTATGTTTTGGGGGGTATTGGCGCAGAGGCAATGAAAAAAAAAGTTCTTGGAATCTTATATTTTATATCTCTAACACACATATATACACGCACACAAACAAACACACACGCACGCACGCAAACACGGACGCACATACACATATAAACACATGCATACACGCATGCAAACACACACACACACATGCACTCACACACGCACGCACACTCGCACTCTCACTCACACACACACACACACACTAACCGGGAACGTCCCCCGTTTACTGGAAGTCCCCGTTTGTGGGTGTATAACCTGTGTGTGTCCCCCGATTAACGGGATTTACATACACACACACACACACACACACACACACACACACACACACACACACACACACACACACA
>BTPG01000001.1:340089436-340151936 GCA_036245525.1 Semisulcospira habei | reverse complement strand
AGTAATCTTATTCTTCTTTTTCTTATTTCATAAAACGGTGACGTAAACTAACGATTTATAATGGAATATATTATCCCAGTACAGTTTCAAGATACATAATTATATGGTAAATATTGTGAACCTGCTCAAAAAATTAGGAATGCCTGCTACAATCAGAACAGGCTATCTGAAAAATCAGAACTTGGCTGTGAGGAAAAAATTTCCAGAATGTTAACAATACTAAAGAAAATGTTTGATCTCTTGCATGTTTTTTTTTTGTTCTCAGAGCTAATGGTCGTAACATATTTTGAAGAACAAATGTTATGGCATGAGGCTACATTTTGTGTGATTGTGTATAACTATAACCAAAACCCGCGAGCACAGGTCGGTCTCAGTTTGACTGTTTGGTGCAAAGATGGCCGGCCTTTTCCAAATCCGTGTCTGTTTGTAACCCTTCAAACACGCACTTGGTTTTAAGGTTAAAAGACGCACATGCACTGCGATTTCAGATCCATGAATGCTTTACGTTCCCTAGGGTCCGAGACCTTCACTATACACAATGCATAGCATGCCCAAGCACTCACACCATTCGTTATTGTCGTGTAAAGTACGTAAGTAAGCATTCGTATTTTTGTGTTTTGACAAGATAGACTCTCTTGTCTGCATCCTTAAAACCAAGTGCGGGTTTGAAGGGTTGCAAACAGAAACGGATTTTGAAAGGCCAGCCATTTTTGCACTGAACAGTCAAACTCAGACCGACCTGCGCTCGCGGGGTTTGATTACACGCCGTCACACTAAATGCAGCCTCATGCCATATCATTTGTTCTTCAAAGTATTGTACGGTAATTAGCACGGAGATAAAAAAAAAAACCATGCAGGGGCCCTAATAACATAATCTGTCATCCCTCTAGTAAGGCTTTCTGGACCCACAATTGAACAACCAAGCACGAGAATGTCTTCGGGCCCACGACAGCGGCAATGAGTCCGCACACAGTCGTCCGCGGGCCCAGAATGGCCGTTGTGGGCCTGAGGACCTTTTGTTACCTGGTTGTCGAATCTAATTAAATTATTTCTCACCAGGCTCATGATTTAACAGTTCTATTTTATCAAAAGCATTTTTTGCAGATTCAGATTTTTCAGACCAAAGCGGATGTACCGACCAGTAAAGAAGTCAGTAGCCTCTTTTTGCCTGCAACTGCAAGTCTGCTGACGTCATCCAATGGGTCACGCGTCGTCATGGCCGTCCACGTCTCTAGCAAAGTGTTTGAGGTTGTACGACGTTCTACTGTTTCCACATCCTCACGCTCTGTCCACTGCTAACGTGTATCATTGTTTGAGGTTGTACGACGTTCTACTGGTTCCACATCCTCACGCTCTGTCCACTGCTAACGTGTATCATTGTTTGAGGTTGTACGACATTCTACTGTTTCCACATCCTCACGCTCTGTCCACTGCTAACGCGTATAGTTGTTTATGCAAGTGTAATTGTTCACGCGAGTGTAAATGTTCATGTGAGTGTAATTGTTCATGTGAGTGTAATTGTTCATGCGAGTGTAATTGTTCATGCGAGTGTAATTGTTCATGCGAGTGTAATTGTTCATGCGGGTGTAATTGTTTATGCGAGTGTAATTGTTCATGCGAGTGTAATTGTTCATGCCAGTGTAATTGTTTATGCGAGTGTAATTGTTCATGCGAGTGTAATTGTTTATGCGAGTGTAATTGTTCATGCGAGCGTAATTGTTCATGCGAGTGTAATTGTTCATGCCAGTGTAATTGTTTATTTAAGTGTGACTGTGGGACATTGTGCACTTTATTTCTGCATGCAGACTGTTTGTGGTGCGTGTGGTATTGGTAGTGCACGAAGCACAGCACGAACATCTGACAGGAGTCGGACGGAGCTCGGAACGTAGCAATCCTCTCCAAGCTTCGTCTTGTGTCTTTCAGGATTCGTCTGGCGATGTAGCTTCACGATATCATATCGACAGTGTGTTGTAATCACCATTCCGTGCTTGGTCGCGACATTGTACTCGCCATATTGTGTCCCTTGTGCGATCACTCCTGGAATGTTTTTGGTGTTTAGCTTGCCCCTGTCAAACTCACACACTGGCAGCAGGACGCAGTCGCCAACGGCAACCTAGTGCACACAGGCCATCAGGGCCAAGTCGGCGGCAAGGGGTCCGCGCACGACAGTGGATTACACCAACAGGACTATAAGCGGGTCCACTGCGGCGGACTTTCGTCGGATAGCTTTTTTTGCGCACTGGGAATTGGGGGCAGCCTGGCATTACTAATCGCCATCATCTCCAGTCAGTCTGCCTTTCTCCTGGCCTTTGGCAACGTTGTTAAGCCTCACCACGCCTGTGCCAATCCACCGATCAGCCCGCACATTTTCTGATGCTTCCGTCGGAGGCAGAAGTCTGTCTCTCTATTTCGTGCGGCCCCTTCGTCTACTTGCTCTTCTGTTCTTTCCAGATCTGTCTCTCTACTTCGTGCGGCCCCTTCGCCTACTTGCTCTTCTGTTCTTGTTCTTCTTGTTCTGTGCCTCATTCTTCAAGTCCAGTAACGGCTTAGCTCATAGAAGTGTTATCGTTTATGTCACTTCCGGTGCTTAACGACTGATGTGTACCTTCACCTTTTTTCTGACAGTTGTTGGGGAGCAGCCTTCATTTCGTCTTCTGTCTCCAAATCTCCCTGTCACTTTTCATCACAAAGAACTGCGCTGTAATCCCACCGTTACCCAATACGCAAAAGGTCATCGGGCCGATTTCGGCCTGATGGCCATTGCGCACTATGTAGTTTGTGTCCGAACATGACTTGACAGGGTGATCTGTTGCTGAAGCTGCGGTGGGGAGAAGTGTCAGCCCATAAAAACTATTGTCTTAAAGTCCTACGGATTTCACGCCATCGGCCACTGATTACGGGAAGTCAGTACCCAATGCGCAAAAGGCCACCGGGCCATATTCAATAAGATTCAAAGGGTATTTCACAGTCACGGCAAATCAAAGCACATTACATTAAATAGGCAGCCTTTTGCCGATTAAATAAATTACAATGACGTTTCCAGTTTCACACAATCGTCAGGTACGTAACACAGCACCACGTATATATGGCACGTTCCCCGAGCTGCGGCGTAAGACTTGCATGGAAGCACTCACAGCTCTATGTCCTTTCAAAACTCATAATCAATCTACCGTAGGTAGTGACGGAATGGGAATGTCAATCTGTGTTTACACAGGCAATACAGCAGGCAGGACGCAACATGTAATGTTTAAAGTCTGCTTGAAGTAACGTACCGCCGGTAGTGACGTCATGGGAATTTCGATCTGTGTTTACACAGGCAATACAGCAGGCAGGACGCAACACAACGTCCAGCGAGACACAGTCGGGCGGTAAAGTCACCAAGATCAACAGCTACGTCATGGCGGCTTCTGTCGAGGACTCTGTAATCGCAATAAAGAACCTCAAGGATCCAGTCAGAATCAACTTGGTGCACATTGAGAAGGTATTCAGGACGGGTGCTCTTTCTATGACTGGCGTAAAGTCATTTACTTCTGTCCTGTTTGTAAATCTGAATTTTTTTTGACAACAGAAGGCAGGCTACAAGTAAATAACTTTATGTATGATGGACACTGCTAAGCTATACGTAAATAATTATGTAGGATACTCGCTATTAAGGCAGACAGAACAACGGACAATACAAGTAAAGATTTATGTAGGATGGGCGTTACTAAGGTAGATAGAACGACAGAAGGTACAAGTAAATAGCTGTGTAGGATGGGCGCTACTAAGGTAGATAAATAGTTTTGTTTTTATCCCTACGTCACACGACCAATCCTTCAGCGCAAACCGTACCAGGTGACCTCTCTACAAAAACCCTTGTGGCGACTAATGGCGGACCTTGTGTAGCCCTCTTTTTGACGCGTCTTAGATACCAGTTGTGTTCTGCAAAAGATCAACAAAACGTTCTGAAGTACAAAGTTACATACTATTGTTCGAAACAACAGACACACTACTTGATACGGCAACGTCATGAAAGATTTATTAATTATGTCAATAGTCTATTATGTATAAATGTATTTTCCTTTGACGTCAGTCATGTCTTGCTTGATCCAGGTCGGAAGATTTCTTCTTGATTTCTTTAACAAAAATAGTGGAGAAATGAATTCAAATACGTTATTGGTAGCAGAGGCGTGCTGCACGGACCCTTGTAATCCTTCTGGAGGTCAAAGGAACCATTGTACCCCTCAGGCCTTCGGCCTTCGAAGTACAATGGTTCCTTTGACCTCAAATAGGCCTACAAGAGTCTCTGTAGCAAGCCCCTGCTACCAACACTTATAATGTAGAATGGGCGCTGCTAAGGTAGATAGATACATTATAGCAATGTAGAATGGGCTCGACTAAGGTAGATAAATCTACATAGCAATGTAGGATGGGCGCCACTAAGTTAAATAGATACATAGCAATGTAGGATGGGCGCTGCTAAAGTAGATAAATACATAACAATGTAGGATGGGCAAGCGCTCATAAGGTAGATAGATACATAACAATGTAGGATGGGCGATGCTAAGATAGATAGATACATAACAATGTAGGATGGGCGTTACTAAGATAGATGGATACATAACAATGTAGGATGGGCGTTACTAAGATAGATAGATACATAGCAATATAGGATGGGCGTGACTAAGATAGATAGATACATAGCAATGTCACAGTATAACTGATGGGCGCTACTAGGATGGGCGCTGCTAAGATAGATAGATACATAGCAATGTAGGATGGGCGTTACTAAGATAGATAGATACATAACAATGTAGGATGGGCGTTACTAAGATAGATAGATACATAACAATGTAGGATGGGCGTTACTAAGATAGATGGATACATAACAATGTAGGATGGGCGTTACTAAGATAGATAGATACATAGCAATATAGGATGGGCGTGACTAAGATAGATAGATACATAGCAATGTCACAGTATAACTGATGGGCGCTACTAGGATGGGCGCTGCTAAGATAGATAGATACATAGCAATGTAGGATGGGCGTTACTAAGATAGATAGATACATAACAATGTAGGATGGGCGTTACTAAGATAGATAGATACATAACAATGTAGGATGGGCGTTACTAAGATAGATGGATACATAACAATGTAGGATGGGCGTTACTAAGATAGATAGATACATAGCAATATAGGATGGGCGTGACTAAGATAGATAGATACATAGCAATGTCACAGTATAACTGATGGGCGCTACTAGGATGGGCGCTGCTAAGATAGATAGATACATAACAATGTAGGATGGGCGTTACTAAGATAGATGGATACATAACAATGTAGGATGGGCGTTACTAAGATAGATAGATACATAGCAATATAGGATGGGCGTGACTAAGATAGATAGATACATAGCAATGTCACAGTATATCTGATGGGCGCTACTAGGATGGGCGCTGCTAAGATAGATAGATACATAGCAATGTAGGATGGGCGTTACTAAGATAGATAGATACATAACAATGTAGGATGGGCGTTACTAAGATAGATAGATACATAGCAATGTAGGATGGGCGCTGCTAAGATAGATAGATACATAGCAATGTAGGATGGGCGTTACTAAGATAAATAGATACATAGCAATGTAGGATGGGCGTTACTAAGATAAATAGATACATAACAATGTAGGATGGGCGTTACTAAGATAGATAGATACATAACAATGTAGGATGGGCGTTACTAAGATAGATAGATACATAGCAATGTAGGATGGGCGTTACTAAGATAAATAGATACATAGCAATGTAGGATGGGCGTTACTAAGATAGATAGATACATAGCAATGTAGGATGGGCGTTACTAAGATAGATAGATACATAGCAATGTAGGATGGGCGTTACTAAGATAGATAGATACATAGCAATGTAGGATGGGCGTTACTAAGATAGATAGATACATAACAATGTAGGATGGGCGTTACTAAGATAGATAGATACATAGCAATGTAGGATGGGCGTTACTAAGATAGATGGATACATAACAATGTAGGATGGGCGTTACTAAGATAAATAGATACATAGCAATGTAGGATGGGCGTTACTAAGATAGATAGATACATAACAATGTAGGATGGGCGTTACTAAGATAGATAGATACATAACAATGTAGGATGGGCGTTACTAAGATAAATAGATACATAGCAATGTAGGATGAGTGTTACTGAGGCAGACAAAACAACGGAAGTTGCAAGTAAATACTTATATAGGATGGGCGCTACTAAGGGAGAGAACTAAGACTGACGCAGCCGACGTTACAAACTGGCTCCCCAAATCTACTGTAAATTGAGTGCACATCGAGAGGGATTCCTTGTTCTTCCTTTGTCAGACACTTACAGTCCCTCACTGAACACCCAACTAGCCTCGTGTCCTATCGTTAAAGTGTTTTTATGTTCTAAGCCATTTAGATCAATGGTCTCCTCTGTTGACACAGTTATCTCCCTTAGTAATGGCGATTCCTATTCACTTAATACAGGTCAAAGCCCACAGTGGGCCTCCCCTGCAGTCCCATCTGATAAAATGCCTTAGCCTTTGTCTTTCCTCTGTCATCCCCTATTTTTTTTCAATCCCCTAAACAACACAACCGCCCACTTGCTGCACATTTGCCATGCACAAAATCCCCCCCCCCCAAATAAAGACATCACCAGTCTCATTTCCTGGCTATCAACAGGATTCTGTACCAACCCTACATCCAAGCGCAGCCAAAACTGGTACACACCTCAAATCACCATCCGCTTGGCAACTCACATTAGGACAAAAAGAGTCCGCTGTTAAGCCAAGGCTGGTATGAATCAAAGCACCAAACATGTCTCTTCTCATCTATCAAGAGATTTTAAGCAAATTCCAGCATACTGCCTCTGGACAAAATGCCAAAGAAGGCAGAAGATTAAAAAAAAAAAAAAACCCGGCCTCTTACTGCCTCACCTTCCTCATTTGAATATGTAACATGACCTGCCAGAAAAAAAAAAAAACTCTTTCACCTAAACACCATTCAATCTGCCATCAGTGGAATCCTTAGACACTAGCTACGTCAAACCCAAAGTGACACCATTGAATGTTGCTGCATCTTTATGTTATGGCCCATTATGTGTAGCGCGTCGTTGTGGCGTTCACTATGCTGTTTATGTTTTGGATCATGCATATCTGATGCCATGAAAAACAGACTAGATAAGATCAAAATGCCCCCAAAATTGGCATGTACATCACGTAATGTATCTGATTCTCAGAAATGTTGCATTTGAGGCAGAGGCACATGAAAGTATTATTTTGTCATATTTTTTAATTACACACCCATCTACTGTTTCTTTTTTTCCAAGTTTACATACACATGCAATACAGTCAAACTGACTCCCGGTGGGCTGGACAACTGCAAAAGGTTACCATAACACTGACATTGATGAAAAATGAGCTTTCAGACCCATGGCCATTTCCTTGTGTATCTCAGGGCAGCCAAAAAGACAACACCCAAGCATCCGCATTGACGTTGTAAGCTGCCATGCCCCATATGCTGCTTGCAATCTTTTCCTTAGGTAAAAGGAGTCATGACACATCCGTGCAATTTAAACATTAAGTCTACTGAGCTATCCCACAGCCAAAAAACTACACAAAACAGCCAAAACTATGCTACGCGGGACACACCCCATACCCAAACAAGTGTCTATAGTGCTTATTTAGGAGATAGCAGAGACGCATGGTTGTGCACAGTTCATTTTGTATATAGAACACACTTATCAGAGTCTCAAAACACCTGAACTCTTGCTGCAAATGCAGCAAGAATGTGTGTGTCAAACCTGTGAACACTCCTGTAAAAGCCTGTACCAGTGGCCGCAGCTTCTGCTCCCATAACAACGCACTCAAAAAAATAATGAGCTTCACGCAGTGTAAAAGTCCTTGTATTCGGCTCAGAATAGACACCAGAGACATCCCTCATGACAGTTACAGCAGAATGACACCTCAGATGCAACCTGTATCATGCAAAATAACTTCTGCATGTCACATTCTTTTGGCGGCTGATTTCACTCTGAGGTCAGCTGTCTGATGAAATGAACATGCTGACACCGTTTCATTGTAGTTTGGATCATAACCTTTGACCTTCCACCCTCCCCTCACCCCCCCTCCCCTTCCACCACCACCGCCCCCTACTCCCCACCCGACCCCATAACTTCAATAACTGAATGAGTGCATTTTGTTTCATGCATTCAGCAAACTGAACACCCCAAACCTCACCCCTTTCAAGGTTAAGGTCAAAGGACACAGCTCAAGGTCGAAGGTCAGACTCATGACTACCTGTTAGACAAAAAATAAATGAACAAACACACTAAACATGGACCACAGTGCAGGTAAACAGGGTGTTGCGACGCAAAACATGCAAAAACGCATATAAAACTGCAAGCAAAGCGATGTTTTTGGCAAAATTTCAAATTGTTCGTGATTTTCTCAGTTTTCCAACTGCAAAAGTCCAAACTCAATGATATGGTTACATTAAACCAGCTTCTGGTCTATGTCACATATGGCATGTGGTGCCTCTGATAGGTCAAAGCACAAAGTGGGCCTCCCCTGCAGTCCCATCTGTTAATATGCCTTAGCCTTTATTTGTCCCAGTCATCCCCTAATTTTTCAGTCCAACAAACAACACTACCGCCCACTTGCTGCACATTTGCCATACACAAAATCCCGTCCCCCCCTCCCCCCCCCCCCAGTCTAATTTCCTGGCTATCAACATGAATCTGTATTAACCGTACATCCAAGCGCAGCCCAAACTGGCACACACCTCAAATCACCATCCGCTTGGCAACTCAAACATGGTAAAAAAGAGTCCGCTGGTTAAGCCAACGCTGGTATGAATCAAAGCACCAAACATGTCTCTTCTCATCTATCAAGAGATTTTAAGCAAATTCCAGCATACTGCCTTTGTACAAAATGCCAAGAAGGCAGTCAATTTAAAAAAAAAAAAAACCCAAAAAACCCCAACCCGGTCCTCTTACTGCCTCACCTACCTCATTTAAATATGTAACATGTCATACAGCGCGTAATGTAGGCGCTTTATCCCAATAGGCCGGTTGGGAGTTGCCGGGCTGCGCGAGAACGCTCGCTAGACTACGCGACTTTGAGCCGAAACTGGACTTGGCGAGCCACGAAATGTGGGCAACACGGCTGACTGTTACGCTTAGCCAATACCGTTTTGCAATCACACGCAACATGCGTCACACTTTAAGCTCAAATTGACATCTTTATGAGAGTTGTCTAGTGTATCCATTGTAGTTTTATGGTACACTTATGTCTTTTTGTGTGTGAGCATTTTAATGTTGGTGTGTCCATTTTATGTTTATTTTTCTTGTATATCTTGTTGTGTGAGTGTGTATGTTAGGGAATATATATGTGTTGTAGGATGCAAGGTGGATGTATGTTAGTATGTCATTTGAACCGCGCCTACAGATTTTTTTTATCGAAAGTATAGGCGATTTAACAATAAACATTATTATTATTTTTCGATGGTGTTTTTATTAGTGTGAGTATATTATTAGCAGTGCACCTTGCTTATCATCTCATTGATTTGTGGAGAGCTGGGATGGCTCAGGTAGCAGAGCGTTCGAATCTCGTACGAAAAGTTGCGGGTTCGGTAAAAAAATTGTTTAGATCCTATTCGGTGCCCCGTCTTTAACATCACGTTGGTGGTGGATAACAGGCGTCACGCCCTAAACGTTTAACGTTTCGTTTTCTCCAGAAGTTGTTACACTCTGCCTACCCAATGCGCAAAATACCATCGGGTCGATATCGGCCGCCGTTGGCCCGCGCACACCTGTTTGAGGGCCGATGTCGGCCCGATGGCCTTTGCGCACTGGGTAGTTTGTGTTGATGCCGTTCCAGCAGGCGGACAATCCTGTATGTGTTTTCTGGGACGCGAGTCTGGAAGGGCGGGGTGGCTGGTCGTCCGCGGGCTGTAGACGTGTAGCCGGCGCCAGCACCAGCAGCAGCACCAACACGCTGTGTGAATGTGACCACCTGACCAACTTCGCCCTGCTCATGGTGTGTGGCTGTCTACACACACGTGCACGCACGCACGCACGTACACGCACGCACCACACACGCGCACGCATCTATGGCGTTCTTTGTTTGTGTTCTACAGCTTGGTAAAATACACATATCCAGAAATCGGTCGTCGCCAAACATGTAATATGCAAAGAAAATCCCAAGAAATGAAGAAACACGCTTTGAAAGGACTAATCATAAATGATAATTGTCTACACTGTTGTTTGTCCAGAGTGCGCAGCGGTTACCCCCTTCCTTGCCACGCTATGTACTTTACTGTTTCTAAAATCTTGGTTCAATAATTGACCAAAACCCAAAACCGTCCAAGAAGCATGGGTACAAATTAGTCTCAACAGGAAGCATAGATGCCCATGAGCCCCGCAGTCGCCGTGGTGCATGAGGATCTGTGTCTCTTGCAGTTGGTTCGTGTTCGTTTTTGCTCGGCGGTGAAGGGGTTAACGTATCTTGATGGTAATGTTTTTATCATGATATTCTCCTTGTCCTCTGTGTTGCTTGTACTGAGTGTGCACGAGTTAACACTATGATGTCATGATTCTGATACTTTTGTAATGATATTCACATGTGTTTTGCTGATAATACCTTGCTTCTTTTGGGTCAGTACTGAGTTTTGACAGCGGTGTTGTTTAATTATTTCAGGACGTGTACCAAACAGGTGATGGGGTGCCGGAAGTACACCGCCATGTTCTGTCCCTCATCTCCTATACCGGCTGCGGGGTGTCTGTGGGCGCGCTTGTTTGATCAATATGCACCTCGCGCATTTCGCGCTCGGTGACTATGGATCAAACAGTTGCAGAAGTGTCAGCCGCGAGGTCTTTCTGGAAATGATAGTATACGAACACTCCACTTCTAAGCCATAGTATGACAAGACGTGTTGCCATGACTAGCCTATAAAATTACAGTCAATTACAAATCGGATAACAAAAGTAGGAAAATTATAATGCAGCGGCACAACTTTGCGCACTAGTTACAGTCGTTACAACAACAAAGCCGTTGAACCTGTTGAAATATGATAATAATGAACAATACATCCCCCCTCCCCCCGAAAGGTGAATCAACGATTACACAGTCATTGTTACACAGTCACGGGCAAAGCGCTTCAAGCTTGCACTACTGTCTAGCGACTGCTCAGCTTCGTGTTGTCTGTAGTAATGCGATAGTACCCGCCAGTGCAGCCTGAAGTCTACACATACCATGAAGGCGCCAAGCTAATCTGGCACTACCCTTGAATTATCATGGTCAATCCATCTCCTGCTGTGGGGCGCCGTGGCTAAATGGGTTAACAATGATGATGATTATAACAAGAAAATAATAATAATATTAATGATAATGATAATAATGATACAGACTGTATCCGCTATATCCTCACAAAGAGCGAACTCTAAGCACCTGACTCTGCCTTCATGTACAGACCCAGCCCTCATTGTGAGCCAAGAGCTAGATAGAATTAACAAATCGCTGAGTCAGCCTGAGACAGGAACCAACCAGACGGATGTTGATGACGTCGTGCAGTCCCTCAGTCAGATCATGGACCACAACGTCACTGATCTCAAAGACAACAACATCGGAGAAAGGTGAGTTGACTGGTCACGTGACTGAAACCTTCTGCAACAGACAGAGTCAGCTTACTAGGTTTTACACAGTTTGGTTTTCCGTCACCGTCACTGCTTGATTTTCTCCAGAAGTCAAGATTTCTTTACTTTTTTATTTTATTTTTTTTCAGCAAAGAACTAGTTTTTTCCTTAGAAGGTTGAAAAGGTACAAAGCTGGCTAACGAACTCATCCCATGTCTTTTTCCAAGCTAGCTATATTCACAAGTGTAAGTGAATATGACGCACAGTACGGACTGAACCGGATGGTCAACCGACTTTCCATAAACTGTTGAATGACACATCCAAGTGTAATATGTTCGGAGGCTTTCCTAGGCATCCCTTGAATAAAGCATGTCCTCAGTTTTCAAGCTTGTGTTTAGCCAGGTCTGGTCGTCCCATTTAGTCGTTTCTAACTTATTTAAGTAAAGTCTTGTTTATTTGTAAACTTGTAGAGGACGTTGTGAGATCGATTTCATCTCCTCGTAGTGACAATGTTGTGAGAGGAGCTGTGTCGCAGTGACAGAAAGGTTTTGAAATATTGTATTATTTAAAACCAGCCATGTGTTACCAAAGGCCTTATCGCAAGAGCGTTAAGCTGAGCTGAGCTCGACGGTTGTGCTTCCGTCGAGAAGGTCCAGTGACTTGTGAACTATATTAAGTTTGCTCAACTTTCATTTGTGTTTTGTTACGGATACTTGCTTTATTATATATTTGATATTGTGTATTCTGAAATATTGTGTTATTTAAAGGAGCCATGTGCTATAAAGGTCTTTATTGCGGAAGCGAAATCATTAATTTAGTTTGAACTTATCGTTCTGACTCCCGCTGAGGAGATTCAATAGCTTGTGAATTATATTTGTTTTTCTCAGTTTTCATTTGTATTTGATTAAGGATATTTTGTTTTAGTATATATTTGTTGTTATTTTGTATTATTGTGTACGTTAGATGTTCGGGTTGGGGGAGTTTGTACGTGTGTGTGTGTGTGTGTGTGTGTGTGTGTGTGTGTGTGTGTGTGTGTGTGTGTGTGTGTGTGTGTGAATGTGATGTGTGAGTGCGTGGTTAGGATTGAGTGAGGATATTTTGGATTATTGTTAGTTTTATAAATAATAAATGTTGTCGTAATTGTTCCTCTCGTGTTTGTGTTAGTGTGGGTTGGTTGTTCTCGAGTGGTAGCGCTCATAGTTCGCGATCCGGAAGCGGGGGTTGTGACACTTTAGTTGTCAGAGGTTAAGGCCTGCACGAATATGATATCATGGGCGTGATATTGAATTCGCTCCACCGCGACCCATCCTAAAATGTCCCTTCTATACATAGAAGAGCCTTTCGCTCAGTTCGACTGAATGATAAATGATTCTGAAAGAATTCGCTATGCAGGGGGTCGAACTGAACAAAATTATGTTGTTGATTACAGGATCACCCACACACCATTGTCAGAAATATTGCTATCTCCATTTTACCTATATTTAAGTCGCTTCTATTGATATACTTTTGGAATGGGTCGCGATGGAGCGAATTCAGTAACATGCCAACGTCGTCATTGGCGGGCAGGCTTCAAAATCTGACAACTAAAGTAACCAGATAAAAATTACATCATTTCTAGTTACGCTAGTTCTAGTTACGCTAACCTTGCACAGAACGTAATTTTTTCGGGAAGTGCCGTTTGTGTGTGTGTGTGTGTGTGTGTGTGTGTGTGTGTGTGTGTGTATGTGTGTGTGTGTGTATTTATGTGTGCGCGTGTGTGTGTGTGTGTGTGTGTATGTATGTATGTGTGTGTGTGTGTGTGTGTGTGTGTGTGTGTGTGTGTGTGTGTGTGTGTGTATACGAGAATCTCCTATATTTGTGTACTTACAAGCTTGAAACTTGGGAGAATGCTTCTTTCAAAGGTGTCTAAGAGAGCTGCCGAGTATATTAAATTGGATGTGTCATTGAAGGGTTAAAAGACAGTGTACAAAAAGTCTGTTGTCTCACATTAGAGTCCATAATTTATTTTCATGTTCCAGTTGCAGATCCAGGTGGAGGGGGCCCTGGGGGGCACGTGCCTCCCCCCTACCACGCTACCCCTCCCCCCCCCCCGTCAGCATTGTCTCCCCACTTTTTTTTTTAATGGATATTTGTGAAATCTAATTTTGGACGTTCTGTTTTACTATTCGACTATTGCGCTATTGTTGTCTTGCTGAAATTGTGAGCCTTCCGGCTTCCGGCACTGGGGTACAGCTAGTGTATTCACACTTATCTTACGGGATCGGTGGGCGGGCCTATTGTGTTCATGGGGCTACAGTCAGATAGCTTCCTCTCGCTTATAACAATGATGGATAGCGTAAATCAAAATAAAGCTGACATTGTTCTTTTGGGCCATTTTAATATCGATCTTTCTAAATCTAAAGAGTCCCATGCTGCATGGGCATCAACAACAGCACCATTCGGTTTAGAACAGTTAGTTGAAACCCCCACTAGAACCACATCTACATCTTCAACCCTGATTGATCATATTTACGTGACAAATGATGATACAATATCAAATGTACATGTTCCTTCCTTAGTTGTCAGCGACCATAATCCAGTATGTGGCAGTCTCCATGAAACTAGACAAAGAGAACAAAAAGAGACATAAAACAATTAAATTTCGTTCTTTAAAAAAGTGTAATAACGGTGACTTTCTGCGGGATCTGAGCAATACTCCTTTCAGTGACATGCCCTGTCGTATTGGAGGGATATCTTCCTTGGAGTCCTAAATAAGCAAGCGCCCATACAGAAAAACGAGCTAAGCACTTTACCCTGCCACCCTGATTAACAGTAGATATCAAACAGGCCATGTCATTTAGAGACAAACTTAAGAAAGAAAAATAGTTTGATGAATATAAGAAACAACGAAATCGCGTTAAATACCTAGTGAGAGCGTCAAAAAATCTGTTCTTCCAGGAAATGATTAGGGACAAAAAAGATACAGCATCGGTTTGGAAAGCCATGAACGTTATAACTAACGGTAAATCAGCCCCTGAAATTTCAACCCATTTGTCAGCTGGTATATTAAATAACCACTTCCTAGCGACAGCAGAAACACTTGCGCAGTCAGCTGCAAGTAGTAACGCAGAGTACCAAGCTCCTAGAGTACTGGAAAAATACTGTGAGGCCAAAAATATACTGCAGACATTCATCATTCCTGACATTACCGTCGCTGAAGTCGGCAAATTTATTTCTAGCATGCCGAACAAAAAGTCCACCGGGATAGATGGTATCGACAACAAAATTTAAAAAAATGTCACTACCATATGCGGTAGAGGCACTCACGTATATCTTTAAAATCTGTATAAAACACAGCACGTTTCCATATTCAAAAAGCCCCACCCGGGTGTGCCCTGGGGGACTTGGGTGGAGTTAACTACTTTTTAGTTCTTAGGGTCACCCTGGTCAGCCCTACAGGGTGGTTTTTTTTCCTCTATTCGTGGGCATGTGTTTCTGTCTACCCTTGGTCCATTCACCTGTATTTTCCTTTTTTAAACTCTCCCAACTGTCTGGACACCTGTAGCTCTTGATATTGGATGTGTGCTGCTAAATGGTCTTACGTTTATTTAGCGTATTAGACCGGCTGGCGACATACATTTCATATTCTGTTTAGTTTTTATTCACAAGCAGTGCAGGCACGTCCTGAGAAAGTCTTTTTGCTGTCTGGATTTTAAGCAAAAAGAGCCGTCAAAATGATATTCCTACCACAGAAAAATTTAGACATCTAAACATTCTCGGCCTGCGTCAACAACTTAATTTCAACAAATGCATCCTCATGCACAAGACATTAAATAACAATCTAACCCCTAAATTTATGCTACAACAAGAACGCGAAAGGACCTCAAGGAACAATACTTTACCCCTACCTCTGCCTAGAATTGACCTCTTTAAAACTAATTTATCATTTTCTGGACCGTTTGTATGGAACACTATTCCTGCACATTTGAAGACTATAGCCTCGCTTGAAATGTTTAAAAATAAACTTTTCGAATACCTGATCATCATCTCATCTCATCTTGGCTTGACTTCGCGAACGAAGATTTTATAGGAGTTGCCCATGACGTCTGCAGGCTTGTTCGTGGCTGCGGAGGCCAATCCGAGACAGGCAGGTTCGATCGCAGTGGCTGCAGGGGAAGGTATGGCCAGGGTTCTGAGCTGCGGCATCTCTGTTTTTTCTCCTGAGCCGCTTGTCCTTAAGGCTAGCTCTGTGAGAGTCCTCAAAGGAGACAGCTGCCTTGTAAATGGTGGAGCGCCAGGTGTCACGGTCCGCAGCAAGCGAAGACCACTGGTGGTGGTCGATTTGGCAGGCACTAAGTGACTTCTTGAGACAGTCTTTGTATCTCTTCTTTGGTGCCCCTCTGTCACGGTGTCCAGTAGCAAGCTCGCCGAACAGGGTGATCTTTGGTAGGCGATGATCCTCCATCCTGGAGACATGCCCCGCCCAGCGGAGCTGTGTCCGCAGCAGCAAAGCCTCGATGCTCACAGTTTCAGCCTGTTCAAGGACCTCGACGTTGGTGACATAGTCACTCCAGTGAATGCCCAGGATGGTACGCAGGCAGCGCTGGTGGAAGCGTTCGAGGAGTCGTAGTTGGCTGCGGTAGAGGGCCCAGGACTCGGAACCATACAGCAGGGTGGTGAGGACCACAGCTCAGTGGGAGGCGCATGGACATGATGCGGTCTGAGTGGCCCGTTGGTAGGTTTTCCAGCTTAGTCGCAATGGATGTCTTGACCATGAAACCCACGCCTGAAAGCCGTCTTTCTGATGCAGGCCTGCCTGACCAGTAGAGGGTGTACCCAGCACCAAGTTCTTGGAGGCTGCCTTCGTCCGGAAGGCGTACTTCGCTGAGCGCGGCGATGTCGATGTTTAACCTCCGCAATTCATGGGCAATGAGGGCGGAGCGACGTTCAGGGCGTCCGCTGTCTGCTTTGTCGAGCATGGTTCGGACGTTCCAGCATGCTACGTTGAGTCCGGTCGTGGTCGTCATGAGAGTGGATCCGTTATTCTTTCTTGTTTTTTGACCGCATGAGAAGATGCCCGTTGACCGCGGCTAGCCAACTGGGGTTGCGAGGGGACGAGCTTTGGTTAGGCCACCTTTTCTAGGCCCCTCTCCGTGTGGAGCAAGCAGTGCTGTCCCTAGAGAAGGCTGCTTGGTCGTTCAGGGTGTGCCGAGTGATGTTGTCATCCCCAGGTCAACATCAGGCGACCAATATCCTGAACCGCCTGCATGCAGGTTTGAGACTGCGGCTTCCAGTGACATCTTTCACCTGCCGTTTCGCCCCTCGCCCGTCGCTACAGGACTTGGAATGGTCAGTGTCATGGTCCGTGGACGTTTCCTAAAGCCTGCGCGGTGGAGCTTTTTGGTGGAGTGCAGTGTGCGCAGTACTGGCCCCACCCTTTAAACCCTTGGTTCATCTGCCATGGCCTAGCAAGCTGGGACGATGGCATCGAGGTCCTCGGGTCGTAGGTTTTATATCAGACTGTCCTTGTCCTAGTCTCTGGCTCAAAAGCCTTCCCCGGAGACACGGGGGCTTTGATGTCAGGGGTTTCCTCCCTTAGCCTTTCCGCAGCCAAGCGGCCAGGCCTGCAAGGCAGCAGGCGACTCGTGGAGGGCGGGGTCGTCTATGTCCCGTGCAGATGTGAACATCTGCCCACTGCCCAACAAAAAGAATGTAACCTACCCTATAAGCACATCAAAAGACAACAGATCATCCCCCATTAACCCCTTCACTGCCGAAAACATGCTAACACCACCCAACTGCAACAGGCAAAGGACCTCATGAGCAAATGCGGGGGCTCATGAGGTTCTTTGCCTGTTGCTAACCCTGCTCCGTGTTCTTTGGATTAATGAGATTATTCGGCGCAGAGTTTGCCCTGCTTTCAAATATACAATTTTGCGTCCACTGGCAGTGAAGGGTTACACAACCCCAGACTGAAGAACTATGACGGTGTCACAACCAGAATGACAAACAAAAACAAAAACCCGCCAGATCAGCCCCGGGTCACAAATGCGTGGCAACTGACTTTGCTTGCAAGAGGCAACATGCCAAAAGGACTCCCACGGCTACATCGACAGAAAGTTGACTCACACTGTCTCCCCCGATTCACTGCAAGCACAGAAAATCAAAGGAAGACCACCAGTGTGGCGACAACTCTGGCAATGATACGCCAAAGTGACGCCAAGTCAATCTAGCGTAAGAGTTATTTTAAATGTGTTAATGACTATTCTTAATAAGTAATAAATCAATGAATACCTGATGAGCCAAGCATAACATCACAGGGCATTTATTTAAACAAACCCTGATGGTTAATAATTTCATGTACCACATCATTTATGTATAGTGTGTGTGTGTGTGTGTGTGTGTGTGTGTGTGTGTGTGTGGTATAAAATGAATGTTAAGTGTTATGATTATTCTGTGTATATATTTTTTTAAAAATTTTATTATCATTTTGTTTCTATTTTCTTTTAAATTATTGTTGCATGAAATAATAGGTGTAAATATAATGTGTCTTTATTATTATTATTTTTTAACCTATTTTATGTTGTAGATGTTAGCACCGGCAACTTTGTAAAATGACGATTTGTTTCTGTCAAACCGTTTTACCGTTGATAAATAAAGTTTCATCATCATCATCTGCTGACCTGCACCCCATCATAGTACTTTACCCAGACATAGGGTGTCATGTGCCCCTGCACTCATAGGGGCTCATGAAAAGCAGTACCTCGTGTTGTGAGATACAATCCTCACTGCAGCCTCAAAAAGAGGCAGCCATCCGGCAATAAGCCGCGACCGCAGGTCAACCCCGGCTGTGGGAAAATTCCTATCACTGCTGATCTGGGGCCCCACCCAGTCACTCCGCCAGCCATAGAGTTTCATGTGCCCCTTCAGTCAAATGGGCTCATGGAAAACAATACCTCTTTTTGTACGGCACATCATTATCTCCTCAGACATGGCAAATCGTCTAGGATTAAGTATACGATTGTGGACACGGACAATGCGGCAATAATCCAATCAGAAAGGGTTCTCAATCAATCAATCAATCAATCAATCAATCAATCAATCAATCAATCAATCAATCAATCAATCAATCAATCAATCAATCAATCAATCAATCAATCAATCAATCAACCAATCAATCAATCAATCAATCAATCAATCAATCAATCAATCAATCAATCAATCAATCAATCAATCAATCAATCAATCTCTCTCTCTCTCTCTCTCTCTCTGTCTCTCTCTCTCTCTCTCTTGATCATATTTATGTTACCAACAAGGACAGAATAACTAGTGCGAATGTCCCGACCTTAGCCATTAGTGATCATAATCCGGTATGTTGTACAATTGCTCTGAAGCTTGATAGGCCAAAGAAAAACAAACACACAACTATAATGTATCGTTCTTATAAAAAATTTGATAAGGATAAATTCATGCACGATTTGCACAATACACCCTTTGATGATGTATACTGCCACACTTACCCTGACAATGCCTTGTCTTGCTGGATGAGTCTGTTCCTCGGAGTCCTTAACAAGCACGCGCCCCTCAGGGTAAAACGCGTTAAACATACTACCATGCCGCCCTGGTTAACACTGGACATTAAAAATGCTATGTCGCTCAGAGACAAACTTAGAAAAGAAAAACGCTTTGATGACTACAAAAAACAACGTAATCAAGTAAAATATCTGGTAAGGGCTGCAAAAAAAGCATTCTTCAATCAAATGATCTCAGAAAACCGTGACACAGCATCCATTTGGAGAGCACTAAATGCTATTACTAAAGGAAAAGCAGCCCCAGAAATACCATCTCATTTAACTTCAGACAAATTTAACAAATATTTTCTATCAGCCGCTGAAAATCTAGCCCAATCGGCATCAAATATCAGTACGCAATATAGTATCTCAAGTCTTCTGAGATCTTTCAGCGAAGCAACAAATATAACACAAAAATTCGTAATTCCTAATATATCAATAGCAGAAATCGGTAAGTATATTTCTGACATGCCGAATAAGAAAAGTAGAGGGATTGATGATATTGATAACCAATCACTAAAATTGTCGTTGCCTTACACAATACAATCCCTTACATACATTTTTAATCTGTGTATAAATAAAAGTTATTTTCCTACAGTCCTGAAACAAGCAAAGGTAGTTCCGATCCCCAAAACTAAAAACCTTGAAGATATTCATAATTACCGACCGATCTCTTTGCTCTCAGCCTTGTCAAAGCCATTAGAGCGGCACATTCACAAGCATCTTCTTAATTTCCTTGAGAAGGGTAATTTACTAAACATTCATCAGTCCGGTTTTCGCCCGACCCATTCATGCCAGTCAGCACTCAAACATATTGTAGATTGCTGGCTAGAGTCAATTAATAAAAATTTAATGTTGGGAGCAGTTTTCCTAGATCTTAAAAAAGCTTTTGATCTTGTGGACCATGAGATTCTCTTACATAAGCTTACAATATACCACATGGACGAAACTACAATAACTTTTCTCAGATCCTATTTGGAAGACCGAAAGCAAAAAGTATACGTCCATGGTCAGTATTCTAGGCAAGGCCATGTTAAATTTGGAGTTCCTCAAGGATCAATTCTAGGACCCCTCCTATTTTTACTTTTCATAAATGACCTTCCTTTACATATTTCCGACCCTAACGTTAATTATAATCTCTTTGCGGACGACACGAGCCTTCACGTTCCTGGTAAGAACAGTCATGATATTAGTCGTCGTTTACAATCCAGTCTTGACGAAGTTTCTGATTGGTGCTGTAAAAACCACATGGTACTATATCATGATAAGACGCAGAGCATGTTAATCACCTCACGACAAAAACATCAACTTCACCCCCCTTCACTAACGCTCAGTCTTAATTGCCAACCTATTGAACAAGTTCATGAACGCAACTTCTTTGGAATATGTATAGATGAGCAACTAAGTTGGGAGAAACATGTGACTAATATATGTAAGAAAATATCAAAAAATATTTTTCTTTTATCACAATTGAGAAGTGTGAGTGACATAAATACACGAAAAATGTTTTTTCATGCACACGTTAAATCTCATGTTGATTACATCTCCACTGTTTGGGATGGTAGCGGTGATGTGCATATCCAAAAACTAAATTCACTATACAAAAGAGCCATTAAAAATGTAGATATAAGACCCATTCATACCGCTGTAAAACTGCAAAATCTCAAACTTCTTGGCCTTCGTCAACAACTCGTTTACAACAAGTGCATACTTATGTTTAAAATTCTCCACAAGAAAGCTCCACAGTATCTAACAGCTAAATTTACTCCACGACAGTGTGAAAGGTCCTCGAGGAACAGTACTCTTCGATTACCACTACCTCGCATTGACTTATTCAAATCAAGCCTAGCCTTTTCGGGACCACTTTTATGGAATTCACTTCCTCAACATTTAAAAACACTACCCACATTTCCTCCTTTAAAACAAAACTACACATATACCTGATGGAAACTGCTTAGATATATTATTTTTATCCTGTCATTCTGATGAAAGTTTATGTAAATGTATATATGTTAGT
Source organism: Semisulcospira habei (assembly GCA_036245525.1). Taxonomy (NCBI): domain Eukaryota; kingdom Metazoa; phylum Mollusca; class Gastropoda; family Semisulcospiridae; genus Semisulcospira; species Semisulcospira habei. The sequence continues at coordinate 340,130,709 of BTPG01000001.1, read as the reverse complement.
GCGTGCATTTACACGGCTGTAAAGGTGTGTGTATGTATGTTTGATTCTTGGTACTTTGTGCTTGTTTTTGCTGTGCTATGATTTTTCTCCTATGTAATTTGTGCTGAGGAGTGTTACTTCCTTTTTTGTATTTGTTTATTGCTAGCTTAGTAGTATCATTTTCTGTACTGCGTGTGTCTGTACTTTTTTAGGTATGTTTTTTGTTTGCGTTAAATATTTTTTGTTTGTCTTCATTATATTTCATGTTGTAGAACGTTAGAAACGGCAAGTTTGAAAAATGACGTATTTGTATCTGTCAAAACTTCTACCGTTATGTAATAAAGTTTCATCATCTCTCAGATTGCTAATCTGACTGCCGTCCCGATCGGACGTCCGAAGCGGGTCGGTTCAATGTGCAGCAGAGCGTGACACCTGACTGATTGTGCGAACACTGTGAAAACTCTGTCTATTCAGGAGTTTACTGTCATCAGTTACATCAAAATTTGTACTGCAACGAGTTCATATGGACAACCTTTTCATATGGAATATTATATTGTGATTGTGTTCGTGCTTCAGTGTTCTCGAAAACTGAGCCTATTGTGCAAATTTGTGTTGTTGGAATACTGTCACTATTCATGAGTTTACTGTCATTACTTTCATCGAAATTTGTGCTGCAAATGTTTTTATATGGAACACTAATCATACTGAATTGTGTTCGCGTCTCAGTATATTTGAAAATTATCATTACTATGTGAAGAAAAAAAGGCTTTTGACAACAGTATCTGCTTGTGTTAGCTTGCCGAGAGTTTTACACGGACTGTCATCGTGTGTGCTCACTAAGTGAAATCATCAACATACTGCTCACGGCTGTCAGGCACTACGCGCATTTGGACTTTGTGAGTACCATCATATGTGTTCATGATCGTTTCGCCATATGTTTTCTGTAAAGTATCTTCCTTGTTGCTCCGTCGGTTACCGGTGACGTCGCCTCAAGTGCCTCTTGACCACGCCAATGCCGGATGTTGGTTGCGACACGCCTGGTCTGCTGCAGCGCTTTCTCCAGCCTCCCTGGCTCTCTCTAACACCTTGGTACTAATCCTTCATCTCCTCGCAGTGTTTTGCTAAGTGTCAGGTTGCTCAGAGTCTGACAATCCCGTACCTTCAACTTTGTCTCCCACTGAGCCCCACTCCCTCTTCACCCCTACCTCCCTTCCTTTTGCCCATCCACTTATCTGACACTCTACCCCACCCCGCTGGTATTTCAGCTACATCTGCTACACATTGGCGACGTTGTCCCCCGTAATAGGAAACCAGCCAACCCGTCTCCATCCCCTTGGCGCTCCCCCCAAAAAAACACCTCTCACCATCATACACACCAAAGATGACAACCAGAAGGTGTTTAAAACTGGTGATGTAACAGTCCTGAAGCGTTGGTGAAAAGCTCTCAACGTTAGGTACAACCATCTGTTGACGAAATACAAGGACAGCTTTTATGTTGTTTGGAGAGACATTGACTTTGAGAAGAATGATATTCTACTCCGAGATTTCAACTTGCGTAGCAAGAACACTACTCTTCCAGACTGCTGGCCAAGTCGTTCGTACAGATATGGCTGGCGGGCGTCATGTAAATCACTATCACTCTCTACTACAGGAAGAAAAGATCTAATGGGGGCACGTGTCTCATCCATGGCGTAAAGTGCGAGAAGTGGGTCATGGAGTTTCATCAAATTGTTGATCTGGTGAAACCCCTAATGGAGGATGACCTTAATGAGGACAGTGTGTTTTCCTCTATCGCCACAAGTCCTGCCGTTAACGACCTTCCTGCTGACAGCTGGTCCTCACCCCAAAATGCCCCGCCCACATCCTCAATCTAGCCCATTTGACCGCTCCTGAGATCAACAAGACTGGGTTTCCGGTCTGACGCTGCGGCGTCCAACCCAGTCGTCACACTTCCCCATCCCCCGTGTTGTCAAGCAGCTTATCACATCCGCAACTAGAGTTACGCACTCGTCTGCCACCCTAATTGATCATGTATACACTTCCAACAAGTCAAGGGTCCTTAGCTCTCGTGTTCTTCAAGTGGCGATTAGCGGCCACTGTCCTGTGTGCTGTAGTTGGGCTTTGAAGGTGAACAAGCCATGCCGTAAAAACCAGCATACCACTATTCATTACAGGTCGTTTAAACACTTCAATCGGGACGCGTTTCTCGCTGAATCTCTTTTCAGCCAGTTTATAACTATGGTATTGCTGAAGAAGCGTTGGTCGAATGGTACAGATTGTTTCTTGGTGTACTTGACAAGCATGCGCCACTACGTGAGAAGAGAGTCAAACACGCACAGGTACCTCAGTGGTAAAGTAAGGACATTAAAGACGCCATGGCTCTCCGAAATGAACTGAAGCGGAAGAAAGATTATGCTGCTTTCCGCAAGCAGCGCAACCGCGTTAAGTACCTGGTGCTCGAGGCCCAGCAAGAAACACTTCCAGCGCTTGATGGATAATACAAATGATACCGTATCTGTCTGGCGAGCCCTCAATGCCTTAACCAAATCACGTCAAACACCGCCATGTACTTCTATACCTGCTGATACTTTTAATCAACATTTCCTGTCTGCTGCCGACTCACCTTTGAATAAAAAGTACTATGAACCTAAACAAGCCGACTTTGTCTGTAAAACTAACAAACTTTTGTGACGAGAGACTGGCGCCAAATGACTTTTTTAGTATTCCGTACATAACTGTAAAATAAAGCCGATAGAAAAAACATGTCTACAGGCACCTGAGTCTCTTCCTGGAGACACATAACTTGATTTATCCGTTACATTCAGGCTTCAGACCCCGCCACTCTTGTCACACGGCTCTGTCTCATCTGACCAATACCTGGCTAACTTCAATAAACAATGCTAAAATGACCCGGTGCGGTATTTGTAGACTTTTCTAAAGCTTTTGACTTAGTCAACCATGAACTGTTGCTACAGAAACTGTTGGCATACCACATAGACACAGATTCCGCTGCCTTCTTTAAATCTTATCTAAGTAATAGATCTCAGTATGTTTTTGTCACTGGTAAGCGTTCTTCAGAAGATGTGATTAAGCATGGAGTGCCCCAGTGGTCTATTTTAGGCCCTCTCTTGTTTTTAATCTTCATTAATGACTTGCCTTTGTGTATCTCACAATCAAATGTGCGATGCAATTTGTTTGCAGACGACGCTACTTTCAACGTGTCGTCGGCAAAAATATCTACAATTAATTCTTCTTTGTAACATAGTCTATTAGATGTCTCAAATTGGTGCCGAGACAAATACATGATACCTAACCCATCTAAAACAGAGTGCATGTTAATCACTACACGTCAAAAGCACCATCTGTACCCACCGCCACTTAGCCTTTCCCTTAACTGTGAGCCGATTAAACAAGTTAAGGAGCGCCGGCTGTTAGGCTTCATTATAGACGATCAATTGACATGGCATGCGCATGTAAACAGTGTGTGCAAAATTGTGTTCAGAAATCTATTTCTCCTTTCAAAACTTATTTACTTTACGAATTCACTAACTAGAAAACTCTTCTTCAGCGCTCACATCTAGTCCCACATTGACTACGCATCTACAGTCTGGGACGGGTGTACTGATGCGTGCTTAAAAAGGCTTAATTCCCTCCACCGGAGGGCAGCCATGCTAATCCTAAGCAGGGACAGCACTGACGAGCAACACAGGGCCCTTGACATGCTTCTATTGCGTATCCTCTTTCTGTTCAATAAGGGCGTGTTAATGTTTAAAGTCCGTATATACAAAACCGCGCGTTACGTCTCGGATTTGTTTAAGTATGCTAACACGCCATACAAGACATCAAGGAACAAACTGTCAGTACCTAGGCCACGAATGGATATATTCAAAACTAGTCTGTCTGACTCATGGGCCAAACTTTGTAACTCGTTTCCGGCCAATATTACCGAGGCATCTTCACTGTTCACCTTCAAGGCAAGACGATTCCGGTAGACAGTTGAGCCCCCACCGGAGTCTGCCATGGGGGACTTGGGTGGGGTTAACTACTTTTTAGTTCCCAGGATCACCCTGGTCAGCCCCACAGGGTGGGTTTTCCCTTGTATTCTGGGGCATGTGCTTCTGTCTACCCTTGGTCCATTCACCTGTATTTTCCTTTTTTAAACTATCCTAACTGAGCTGCCTGTAGCTCTTGATTTTGGATGTTTGTTGCTAAATGGTTTTAGGTTGTGTTAATATGTGGCCGTCCTTTCTGCTTGGAGTTGTGGATTCGCTTGGGGTGGAAGCGTACCTTGCTCCCAACCAGTGAGTGGTCAGTGTCACAGTCGGCGCTGTGATAGCTGCGGGTAGTAAGAACGCAGTTCAGCAGCGATCTTCTGGTAATGATGAGATCCAACTGGTGCCAGTGACGTGATCTGGGGTGTCGCCAGGACACTCGGTGGCAGAGTTTGGTTGAGAAGAACGTATTTGAGATACACTGGTCGTGGTGCGAACAAAATTCTAGCAGTCTCTGTCCATTTTCGTTGAGTTTGCCGATGCCAAAATGACCAATGCAACGAGGCCAGAAGTTGTGGTCAGCTCCAATCCGGGCGTTAAAATCGCCGAGTAGGAATAGGTGTTCTGTGGTAGGGATCTCTCTGATGGTGGTCTCAAGCTCTTTGTAGAATTCATCCTTTATCTCAGTTGAGGAGCAGAGTGTAGGCGCGTAGGCGCTCAGGATGTTGACTGGACCTGAAGAGGTAGAGAGACGGAGCGAGAGGATTCTGGGTGTGCCTCCGGAGGGCGGCTCAATTGAGGACAGGATGGAGTTGGACACTGCAAATCCAACACCGTGTATTCGAGGCTCCCCAGGTTCATTTCCCTGCCAGAAGAACGTGTAATCCTGTTCTCTGAGGCTGCCACTAGAAAGGAGTCTAGTTTCCTGAAGGGCGGCGATGTCAATGTTCAGTCATTTCAGCTCACGGTTGATGATAGCTGTCTTCCGGACGTCGTCGACTTGTTTTAAGTCGTCAGAGAAGCCAGGGCACATGGTTCTGACATTCCAGCTTGTCAGCCGCAAGGCTGACTGTTTTTTCTTTCTTCTTATTTTTTTGTCTGTTGCAGGGTATACAGTCTGCTCTTCTGTCGTGTCCCTAAGCTCCAAGCACCCATTGGAGCAGGCAGACTGTGGCGGGTCAGCACCTTACTGAGTGGGGGCTGCCCAGTTTGAGGCGGGCGATAGCTGACCAGTGGGACGCGATGATCCCTCCCACCGTCGGAGACAACCCGTAGCGCCCGAGCTTACGCCAATCCGCTCTGGGCTTATAACTCGTAACTGCTGTCTCCCGTGTTGTGTTGTCGCTGGAGCAGCGGCACTGGAGTGACCTCTCCAGGGCGCAAGCCTGGGCGAAGTGTATGCAGATCCTGGGATGCCCAGTCGTCAAGATCCCCCTCTCGGCCTTGCTGATATAGTCCAAAGGAATGCACCAGTTTGGCTGCAGGAGCTGCCGGAACAGCGCGTGAATACAGGCAGCTGTCCGCCTTCGGGGCTCCACTCCTGATTTGAAGGGTTTACTCCCCCACATTTGGCCGTTGGATCAAGCCTGATCTCCTCCGCCCTTTAGCCGTTGGCTGTCAGAGACAGCTCATCCGCCTAGTGGTGCAGTGTGAACACCACCACCTCACGTGGTTTAGCCCACCAGCTGAGGTGGTTTTCCGGGCTGTGGCGCTTGGAGCCAGCACGTGAAAGATTAAGGAGATGGATGAGGACCAGTGATTCCCGTCCGTCCTATGTAGCACGCAGCTGCCGAACAGCAAAGGTACTACCTCTATCCAGAGCCCCCATACACCCCAACGCCAATGCCATGGAAGAGGCCCTCAAGGACTGCCCAGGTAACAACGCTGAAGAGAGGTGGAGCCACATTCGTGACGCCATCTACAATTCAGCCATGGCAACCTTTGGCAAGAGGGAGAAGAAAAACCCAGACTGGTTCGAAGCAGGAATAACTGAACTTGAACCAGCTATCACAGCCAAGCGTGCAGCACTGCTGGACTACAAGTGCGAACCTTCAGAGAAGGCACTAGCTGCACTCCGAAAGGCCAGAAGTAATGCGCAGCGGATCGCCAGGAAATGCGCCAACGACTATTGGCTGAATCTCTGCCAAAGCATCCAGCTCTCCGCCGACTCTGGGAATATCCGCGCCATGTATGAGGGCATGAAGAAAGCATTTGGCCCAAGCACCATTAAGGTCACCCCCTGAGGTCCACTACTGGAGACATCATTACGGACCGCGGCAAGCAGATGGAGAGATGGGCAGAGCACTACCAGCAGCTGTATTCGAGGGAGAACAACGTCACTGACACTGAAGTGGAGAGCACTACCCCTCTGTCTGTGATGGAAGAACTTGACACTCTGCCAACTGTAGACGAACTCAGCAAGGCCATTGACTCCTTAGCATGTGGTAAAGCTCCAGGCAATGACAGTATTCCCCCAGAGGTTCTCAAGGCTGGTAAAGAGAGTGTCCTCCTTGACCACCTCCATGAGCTTTTACTTCAGTGCTGGGAGGAAGGAACAGTCCCTCAGGACATGCGAGATGCCAAAATCATTACGCTCTACAAGAACAAAGGAGACCGCAGTGACTGTAACAACTATCGAGGCATCTCCTTGCTGAGCACTGTGGGAAAGGTTTTCGCTCGCGTGGTGCTGAACAGACTCCAAGTGTTGGCCGAACGCTTTTACCCAGAGGCGCAGTGCGGCTTCAGACCTCAGAGATCAACAGTCGACATGATCTTCTCATTGAGACAGCTGCAGGAGAAGTGCCGGGAGCAGAGACAGCCACTTTACATCGCCTTCATTGACCTGACCAAGGCCTTCGACTTGGTGGTCAAGCTTCTGAAGGTGGTCACATCCTTTCATGACGAAATGAAAGGTACCGTACAGTATGATGGTTCATCCTCAGAACCCTTCCCGATCCGAAGCGGCGTGAAGCAAGGCTGCGTACTCGCCCCTACACTTTTCGGCATTTTCTTCTCCCTGCTGATGCGCCATGCCTTCAGTCAGTCAGAAGATGGCGTCTTCATCCACACTAGGAGTAAAGGTAGCCTCTTCAACCTTTCACGTCTGCGCGTAAAGAACAAGGTGCGCATGATCCTGATCAGAGAGATGCTGTTTGCTGATGATGCTGCCCTGACTGCCCACACTGAAGAAGCACTACAGCGTCTCGTCAGCAGCTTCGCTCGCGCCACTGATGAGTTCGGGCTGACCATCAGCCTGACGAAGACAAACATCATGGGCCAGGATGTCAACAGTACCCCTTGCATCTCTATAGGCGATCACACCCTCGAGGTAGTGGAAAACTTTACATACCTTGGCTCAACTATCTCCAACCTCTCTTTGGACAACGAACTGGACTCCAGAATCGGCAAGGCATCAACAGCGATGACTCGCCTGACCAAGAGAGTGTGGAACAACAGCTTGCTTACCATCAACACTAGGATGAAAGTGTACCAGACCTGTGTGCTCAGCATTCTTCTCTACAGCAGCGAGACGAGGACTTTGTACACCCGTCAAGAGCGCAGACTCAACTCTTTCCATCTGCGCAGTCTGAGGAGAATCTTGGGAATCACGGTTTGGTCCGCTGACGAGAGGAGTACCGGCTTTGAAAGCAAAACGTCCTCGAAACACACCCCATTCTTAAACACAAAAATCTGACTGACTTGCTGTGAGAATAGAGTGTGTTCGGCCGGCCGAAACAAACAGGCCATTTCATCGGATAGTGTGCGATGTGATACACTTTATTAGAAACTGCACGCCTTATTTGCATTTTGTAAATTTGTTGTTGTACGTTTTGCCGGAGTCTTCATGTGATGGCTGATGTCCTAAACTATAAAACGATTGAGTCTTGAGTCTCCCTCTCTCTCTCTCTTTCTCTAATACACACACACACACACACACACACACACACACACACACACACACACACACACACACAATCACACAGACACACACTTACACACACACATACTTACACACACATACTTAAACACACACACGCACACACACACATTCACACACACACACACACACACACACACACACACACACACACACACACACACACACAAACACACAGACACACACTTACACACACACATACTTACACACACATACTTAAACACACACACGCACACACACACATTCACACACACACACACACACACACACACACACACACACACACACACACACACACACACACACACACACACACTGTACTGACGCGCTTTCAGAAGATGATGCGAGTGTACAGTAATAAATCATGCATCTAGTCCTCTTAGTACTCTTCACACAATATACAGCAAGAATAAAATTGTAGCGTGAAGGTCTAGTTTTATCACCATTTTTCTCAAGCCTTGAAGTAGGAGGCATTATCATATCAAGTAAAATATACATTTATGTAAAAACGAAAATTACGTCATGACAAATGACGCGTATGTATTGTGCCCCTTATAGATCTCCCTGACGCATGCACATTAACAAATCTGCGAAGCTTTTTAAAATAGGAGTTACTTCAACTTCAGAATCAGGCCAACAAGTAGAAACCCTTGACAACGAGACAGCTCTCACATAGAAGGGGCTTTGTGTGTTGTGGTTCATCCCATCTTGTTATGAGTGTGATTATTGTATACACTGCCGCCCACGGCGCACTGTACTTTGTCCAGGATACTGGCCGCCATACAAGACGCTGGCCGTAAAGCAAACCTTACTGTTGGCCAATTCCTGTCCGTGGCCCCCAACCTGGTTGTGTCAGCCACCATCATGAACGCCTCCACAGTGTACGGACTGACCATAACCGCTCAGGCCGGGGACGACAACAGCTTTCAGGAAGGAGAGGTCAGATTATTTGCCCATGGTATGGACAGAATAATATCATGATATTATGTATAACACATTGTGACCCAGGTACAAAATACCCACATTTTGGAGTTGTCCCACGAGGACTGCATTACAATTAGGAAGACAGATCGAGCATGATAGTTCAAGGGTGGTGCCAGAATAGCTTGGCGCCTATAGGCGCCAAGCTATTCTGGCACCACCCTTGAACTATCATGGTCGAGTCATATCTTGCCGTGGTATGTCGGGACTGAATCAGTCAAGTTATCCGTTAGCACCTCCAATAACGTCACATCCGCAGTCGCACCTTGAATGTTTTCTTTCACCTCTGATGCTGAAAAAAGTGGGACGTTTGATGCTGTTGGGGTTGTGTTACACTGTATCAAACACAGAGGGCACTCAGTGACTGGGTGTGCATGTTTATGAATGGAAACCTTCAGAATCCTATTTGTTCTCCGTTAGCGAAAACGTATACTAGCTTGTTGTTGTCTATCAGCCCTAAACAATAATTTCTAACCGTCATCCAGCTAAACTAACTGAAATAAACGAAAGCCACCTCTCGGATGTATGCGTTTCTTTTAAATGTTGCCGATAGAAAGCGGAAACTCGAAATGAATATATTGAAGAGGATAGGAAGAAAGTGAGTTTTACCTCAGAGTATGGGTACAGGCACACTCAAAATCTGCAGCAGTACTCACAGACTGGACACGTCACTATGCAATTGTGGTACTCAATACCAAGTGCCGTCTTTTGTTAAGCACAAGGGACAGATTTTCCCTTCACGATTGTTTTTGACGTCATGCAACATAATATTTTTAGTGACGTCTTCAGTTACTTTTTGCCTACCGTATTAAAAATACAGTAGACTTTGAACTGGGGCTGGTCGGAGCACATTCCGGAGAATGTACACGATGTGCTGGGCGTGCAGGCCCCGAATTTAGGCAAAGAAGTAACAAGATAAAAATGACGTCACGTCTAGCTACACAAACCTTGCTAGAGAACGTCATTTTGGCGCCAAACGTCGTGTGTGTGTGTGTGTGTGTGTGTGAGTGTGTTTGTGTATGTGTGTGTGTGTGTGTGTGTGTGTGTGTGTGTGTGTGTGTGTGTGTGTGCATGTGACAGCGACTAGAGTCCGCGTTTGAGGACGATCAAGCTTGAAATTTTAGGATATTGTCCCTAAGAGAATAATTTGGAGACCTTTTTTGATGCTCATTGGCGAGAAAATGTCCGTTTCACACACACACAAAAAACCCCACAACCCTGGCGTCCGTTTTTTGTTTTAAGTTTTACTAGCTATTTTGCGTATGGCTAGATAAAAGGGATATATTGAATGAGTTTGTTAACCAGCATTGTACCCCTAGAACATTTTGAGTGATAATTAAATATTTTTTTTGAAAAAATATATTTTCACGTTTTTGTGATTAATTTCACGAATTATATGGGTTAATCTTAAAACAATTGAATCTTTCTTTAGGAAAAAAACCCAATCTTCTCATTAATAATTGCATGATTTTTCGTATACGGTATTAAAGTGGCGCAGTGGTTAAGGCGTCTGCCTCCAATGCCAAAGGTGCGAGGTTCGATACCGGGTTCCGGCGTTGGATTTTTCTCCTCTGGTAAGTGTCACCGTCTGGGCAGTGGGCAGATGTTCACATCTGCACGGGACATAGACGACCCCGCCCCCCCCCCCCCCCCCCCCCCCCCCCCACGAGTCCCCTGCTGCCTTGCAGGCCTGGCCGCTTGGCTGCGGAAAGGCTAAGGGAGGAAACCCCTGACATCAAAGCCCCGGTGTCTCCGGGGAAGGCTTTTGAGCCAGAGACTAAGACAAGGACAGTCTGATATAAAACCTACGACCTCGATGACCACTCCTCCCCACGCCGCCACGCCGCCACCACACCTCCGACTGCCACCTCGGCACCGCCACCCGCCACGCCCGCTCCAACGCCCGACCCCCAAGCCGAGGCTCCACTGGCCACCACCACCACCACCTCAACTCCCCAGGCCGCACCTCTGCCAGCAACGGTTTTCCCGGCCACCACCACCCCCGCCACCACTCATCCAACAGCTACTTGAGTGGCTGGCATACCAACACCCCCCAGCCTGGAGCTAAAAGCAACGATCCCCCGGCCACACCACCCGCCTCCTCCACCACCAACCACCCGGCCCCGGCAGTACCATCAGCCAGCTGCGCGACGGAGCGGCAGACAGTCAGCGAGACAACCTCCCCCCCCCAACCCCCCCTGGCCCACCCCCCCCCCCCCGGACGAAATCAGCGAGAGCTGGAAGTCCCTGTCCCTTTCCAAGTTCATCATCATCACCTCGATGCCACCGTCCCAGCTTGCTAGGCCATGGCAAACGAACTAAGGGTTTAAAGGGTGGGGCCAGTACTGCGCACACTGCACTCCACCAAAAATCTCCACCGCGCAGGCTTTAGGCAACCGTCTCATTTGAGGACTCTCGCAGAGCTAACCTCAAGGACAAGCGGCTCAGGAGAAAAAACAGAGTTGTCGTAACTCAGAACCCTGACCAGACCTTCCCCTGCAGCCACTGCGGTCGAACCTGCCTGTCCCGGATTGGCCTCCGCAGTCACGAAAATGCCTGCAGACGACGTGGGCAAGCCCTATAGAATCTTCGTTCGCGAAGTCAAGCCATGAATGAAAAAAAAAAAAATTTAAATAAGCTTACAGTTTGTCTCGGCTGTCGGGTACGATTAGGTCCATTGTGACCTAGGTGTGAAAATTAATTTCCTTCACCACTTTTTCGGAGTCATTTGTAAAACAGCTAACATAACTTTAATTTTTCTTTTACGAAAAAACACCTATCTTCACATTAATACCCATATGATTTTTCATAAACAATGTTTGCAAAACCTGCTGTTTGTCCCGGCCCTGGGGTAAGATTAGGTCAAATTGTAAGCCCTAGGCGTGAAATCAGCAACAAATATGCAAAGTTGATTCTCCGATACGTAAAATGTTAGTACTGCGATGAGTGACGTATAACATCGAGTCGTCACTATGAACACGGCGTCGTGGGACTAATGATGCCATGACGTGAAGCATGAAGTGACGTCATTTCGCTGCTCTTGCTATTATTATTCTTCAGAATAGCTATGCTACGCCAGACCACAGAGCTTACGAATGGCGAGAATCGCCGTGTGTCCGTCTTTTTGTGTGTGTACCAGTCTGTGTTGATCAGAGGGTGGGTTAGAGTAGAAGGAGATGGATTCCTGTCGCTACGCGAGCCCACCGCAGAACGTACTAATGGCGGGAAGCGCCGTGTGTCCGTCTTTATTTGTGTGCGCCGACGTGTTTGTTGATCAGAGGTTGGCTTAGAGAGGAGGGAAATGGATCAGCATAATAAGCCTAAAAATATGAACAACTCTGAATGTTCCTAAAAGATAAACGCATCTGAGCTCCAAACAGTACGGTAGACTTTGGGATGAAATCCTCATCTTGTTAAATTTTTGATTAAGATACTCATTGGCGACAAAATGGCCGTTTCACAAACACCAGTTGATCCACACTGGAGTCCGTAATTTTTCTTATTTTTACTAAGATATTTTGCATATAGCTAGATAAGAAGGAGATATTGAATGAGTTTGTTATCCAGCGTTGCACCTCTGGAACGTTTTGAGTGATATTTAAATATTTGTGAAAAAGATATTTTCACGTTTTTTTCGATAAATTTCTTAAGTTTTCTTATTTTTACTAGATATTTTGCATTTAGGTAGATGAAAAGGAGACAATGAATGAGTTCGTTAACCAGCATTGCACCTTTAGAACATTTTGAGTGATAATTACATATTTTTGAAATTGTTTTTTTCACATTTTTGCGATTAATTTCACAATTAATTATTTTGGGATTTCATTTAAAACAATTTAAGGGAATTTTAAGAACCCCATCCCCCCAATCTTACCATAAATAATCGCATGCTTTTTTATATACGGTATTTACATAAGCCTACAGTTTGTCTCGGCTGTCGGGTACGATTAGGTCCATTGTGATCTGTGTGCTCTAGGTGTGAAAATCAGACAATTTTCTGCACCACTTTTTCGGATACATTAGTAAAACAGCTAACATAACTTTAATTTTTATTTTACGAAAAACACACACACACCTATCTTTTCATTAATACCCGCATGAATTTTCATAAACAGTGTTTGCATAAGCCTGCTGTTTGTCCCGGATCTGGGGTAGGTTTAGATCAAATTTTGATCTGTAAGCTCTAGGCGTGAAAATCAGCAAGAAAATTGCAAAGTTGATCCTCTAATACATAGTTTTTTTTTCGTAAAAGAAAAATTGAAGTTATATTATTTGTTTTACAATGATTCTGAAAATGTGGTGCAGAAAATTGTCTGATTTTCCGGGCACACCCAGGGCACATAGGTCACTATTGACCTAATCGTACCCGTCAGCCGAGACAAACTCTAGGCTTATGTAAATACCGTATGCAAAATCATGCGATTATTAATGAGAAGATTGTTTTTTTTTTCATTAAAAATATTCAATTGTTTTTATAATTAATCCCAACTAATTCGTGAAATGAATCCAAAAAAGTGAAAATATTTTAATTTTTTTTTAAAAATTATCATTCAAAAAATCTAGAGGTACAATGCTGGTTAACGAACTCATTCAATATGTCCTTTTTATTTAACTATATGCAAAATATCTAGTAAAAATAAGAAAAATTCAGGACTCAAGTGTAGATCAACCGGTTTTGGTAAAATGGCCATTTTCTCGCCAATGAACATCATAATAAAAAAATATATATAATAAAACAACAAAAAACACACACAATAAACCCCACCTCGAGATTTTTTTTAGGGACAATATCTTACAATTTGAAGCTTGTCCGTCCGTCCTAGTCGCGTACCTGTATGCGGCACGTCTCCAATGAGTTAATTGATCAACCTTGTCCGAGAGTTCCCATGCACATGGGACTCCCGCTTCAACGAATATTTGAAACGCGCGCGTGAGAGCTGCTCCATATATCGTAATGGCAGGTCAGTCGGTACAAACACATTGCGTGCACATTGAAACCATGTGCCACGAAGCCGATGTGGCAGCTGGCAAATGTTTGCTTACCACATATTGCCGGAAGCAAAATCTGTCCGCGTGAGCCGAGCCAGAATTTCTGCACCGCACGCCAAAAACGTCATGCGCATGCTCCGGAATGCGTTCCGACCAGCCCCATTTCAAAGTTATTTTTAAATAGGAAAAAACAAACAAACACACAGGGGCCCAAATCATGACATTGTCTTTGTGTCATCGTTTTGGTAACGCTTTCTGCACCGATCATTGAACAAGCAAGCAAAAGGTCTTTAGGCCCACGACCGCCGCAGTGGGCCCCGCGCACATTCGTGCGCGGGCCCACTGTGGCCGTCGTGGGCCCGAGGTCCCGCTTTGCTCGCCTGGTTGTCGAATCTAATCAATTTTTGTCTGACCAGGCGCATGATTTAACAATTCTATTTTACGAAATACATTCTTTGCAGATTCACATTGCGGATGAACCGATCAGTAAAGAAGTCAGTAGCCTCACTTTGCCTGCAAGTCTGCTGACGTCATCAAATGGGTCACGCGTCGTCATGGCCGTCCACGTCTCGAGCAAAGTGTTTGAGGTTGTACGACGTTCTACTGTTTCCACATCCTCACGCTCTGTCCACTGCTAACGTGTATCATTGTTTGAGGTTGTACGACGTTCTACTGTTTCCACATCCTCACGCTCTGTCCACTGCTAACGTGTATCATTGTTTGAGGTTGTACGACGTTCTACTGTTTCCACATCCTCACGCTCTCTCCACTGCTAACGTGTATCATTGTTTGAGGTTGTACGACGTTCTACTGTTTCCACATCCTCACGCTCTGTCCACTGCTAACGTGTATCATTGTTTGAGGTTGTACGACGTTCTACTGTTTCCACATCCTCACGCTCTGTCCACTGCTAACGTGTATCATTGTTTGAGGTTGTACGACGTTCTACTGTTTCCACATCCTCACGCTCTGTCCACTGCTAACGTGTATCATTGTTTGTGCGAGTGTAATGGTCGACTTAGCTGAAATTGTCTTCTCTTAATGCTGTGCGGTGTCGGTGCGCTCATAAGGGGAAAAGTCACTATTCTCAGTGTCTTAGGTGATAGCTGTTCGTGTGCATAGGCTTCAGTACTCGCGCTACACTACAGGCCGCAGGTATATCGCTCCTAAACTCGGTGCCCGATTGGATGACATAGAAAGCAATTGGATCCGGTCACGCTAAGCGCAGTAAATCACATTAACTAATCCTATTGTGCGATATACCAGATAAAAAGGAAAGCCTGTGAACAGACCACGACATACCCTTGGCATGCAGTATATCGCGAGGACCCAAGATAATGTGCACGGACAGGGATCAACTAAAACACTGAGTTTACGCCACCTTGCGGCAGCAGCAGTCAGCTAAATAGCTCATTGTTCATACAAGTGTAATTGTTTATACGAATGTAATTGTTTATACGAGTGTAATTCTTTATACGAGTGTAATTGTTCATGCGAGTGTAATTGTTCATGCGACTGTGATTGTTCATGCAAGTGTAATTGTTCATGTAAGTGTGACTGTGGGACACTGTGCCCTTTATTTCTGCATGCAGACTGTTTGTGGTGCGTGTGGTATTGGTAGTACACGAAGCAGAGCACGAACATCTGACAGAAGTCGGACGGTGATCGGAGCGTAGCAATTCTCTCCCAAATTCGTCTTGTGTCTTTCAGGATAAGTATGGCGATGTAGCTTCACGATATCCTATCGACAGTGTGTTGTAATCACCATTCCGTGCTTGGTGGCGACATTGTTCACGCCATGTTGTGTCACTGTACAATCACTCTTGGAATGTTTTGGATGTTTAACTTGCCTCTGTCAAACTCACACACTTGTGTCACTGTACGATCATTCCTTGTCAAACTCACAGAGGCAAAAACCAAAAACATCACAGGAATGATCGTACAGTGACACAAGTGTGTGAGTTTGAGGCAAGCTAAACACCAAAAACATTCCAGGAGTGATTGCACTGACAAATTCACAGGGTCAAGGGGTCTCTGCCTGACTCAAAGGGTGGGGGCCCCAGGGGACGAGTTGCGTTGGTGGTGCGGGTTACAGCGCCTCCCTCGGGATCACCCTAGTCTAGGGCCTCGATCTTCGTGAGGCACCCTCGTGTGTAATCCCTCCGGACTAGCATAGCATCCCTCTATCCCAAGACGGGGAGCTGGGTGGCTCGGTGGTAAGAGTGTTCGCCTCTCGACCGACAGGTCCCGGGTTCGAATCCAGCTTGGGTCAAAATTTGTTCAGACCCTTTTTCGGTGCCCCGTCTTTGAAATCACCTTCGTTGTGGACAAAAGACGTTAAGCCCTAAACATTTAACATTTTTCTATCCCAAGACCGCCCGTGCGTGGTCCTTGGCCACATCCTCTTTGAGGTGACCCCCAAAACTGGGCAGCACTAGCCCCCAGGCTAAACACGGCGGATCTAGAGAAGAGAACCTCGAAAATAAATCATTGTCCTGCTGCCTTGCAGGCCTGGCCGCTTGGCTTCGGAGAGGCTAAGGGAGGAAAACCCTGACATCAAAGCCTCCGGGGAACGTTTTTGAGGAAGGACAGTCTGGTATAAAACCCAGGACCCGAGGACCTCGATGCCACCGTCCCAGTTTGCTAGGCCGTGGCAGACGAACCAAGGGTTTAAAGGGTGGGGCCAGTACTGCGCACACTGCACTCCACCAAAAAGCTCCACCGCGCAGGCTTTAGGAAACGTCCACGGACCATGACTGTGGGGCACGTCTCCAGGATGGAGGATCATCGCCTACCCAAGATCACCCAATTCGGCGAGCTCGCCACTGGACACCGAGACAGAGGGGCACCAAAGAAGAGATACATAGACTGTCTCAAGAAGTCACTTAGTGCCTGCCAAATCGACCACTGCCAGTGGTTTTCGCTTGCTTCGAACCGTGACACCTGGCGCTCCACTATTTACAAGGCAGCTGTCTCCTTTGAGGACTCTCGCAGAGCTAGCCTTAAGGACAAGCGGCCTAGGAGAAAGAAACAGAGATGCCGCAACTCAGAACACTGGCCAGACCTCCCCCTGCAGCCACTGCGGTCGAACCTGCCTGTTCCGGATTGGCCTCCGCAGTCACGAGCATGCCTGCAGACGTCGTGGGAAACCCTTATAGAATCTTCGTTCACGAAGTCAAGCCAAGGTCAAACTCACACACTGGCAGCAGGACGCATTCTCGAACGGCAACCTAGCGCACAAAGGCGGGCACGACAGCTGATTACATCAACACGACTGTGCGCGGACCCACTGCGGCGGACTTCGGCCGGATAGCCTTTTGCGCACTGGGAATTGTGGGCAGCCTGGCATTAGTGATCGTCATCATCTCCAGTCAGTCTGCTTTTCTCCTGGCCTTTGGAAACGTTGTTAAGCCTCGCCACGACAGTGCTAATGTGCCACTTTACCGATCAGCCCGCTCATTTTCGGAGGCTCCTGTCCGCGGCAGAAGTCTGTTCCTCTACTTCGTGTGGCCCCTTCGTCTACTTGCTCTTCTGTTCTTTCTCGATCTGTTCTCTACGTCGTGTGGCCCCTTCGTCTACTTGCTCTTCTGTTTTGTTCTAGATCTGTCTTTCTACTTCGTGTGGCCCCTTTGTCTGCTTGCTCTTCTGTTCTTTCTAGACTTGTTTCTCTACTTCGTGTGGCCCCTTCGTCTACTTGCTCTTTCTGTTCTTGTTCTTCTTGTTCTCCGCTTCCTCCTTCAGGCTCAAGCTCATTTCGTTCTCTCAAATCGCCATGTTGCCCTGCCTGACTTTCGTCAAGAGGTTCCGGATGTTCGTGACGTTAACCTCGGTGTTTTTCCTTCTGCACCAGTTACACGTCCAGTAACGATTTAGCTCATATAAGTGTTATCGTTTATATCACTTCCAGTGCTTAACGACTGATGTATATCTTCACCTTTTTTTTCTGACAGTTCTTGGAGAGCAGCCTTTATTTCGCCTTCTGTCTCAAAATCTTCCTGTCACTTCTCTTTACAAAGAACTGCGCTGTAATCCCAGCGTTACCCAATGCACAAAAGGCCTCGGGCAGACGTCGGCCCTCTGGCCATTGCGCACTGAGTAGTTTGTGTCCGAACATGACTTGACAGGGTGATCTGTTGCTGAAGCTGCGGTGAGGAGAAGAGTTAGTCCCAAAAAACTGTCTTAGTCCTACCGATTTCACGCCATCGGCCACTGATTACGTAGTCAGTACCCAATGCGCAACAGGCCATCGGGCCGACGTCGGTCCTATGACCCTTTGCGTATTGGGTAGCTATATTTAATAACACTCAAAGGGAAAAATATGCAGCCTTTTGCCGATGAAATAAATTACAATGAAGTTTCCTATTTCACAGAATCGTCACTTACGTCATGGCACCACGTATATATGGCGCGTTCCCCGAGCTGCGGCGTAAGACTTGCATGGAAGCGCACACAGCTCTATGTCCTTTTCAAAGCTCATAATCAACGTGCCGCCGGTATTGACGGAATGGCAATGTCGATATGTGTTTTACACAGGCAATACAGCAGGCAGGACGCAACACAACGTCCAACGAGACACAGTCGGACGGCAAGGTCACCAAGATCAACAGCTACGTCATGGCGGCTTCTGTCGAGGACTCTGTAATCGCATTAAAGGACCTCAAAGATCCAGTGAGAATCAACTTGGTGCACATTGAGAAGGTATTTAGGACGCGGTGCACTTTCTATAACTGTCTTATTTGTAAATCTTTTTTTTTAACAATAGAAGGTAGGCTACAAGTAATTTTTTTTATGTAGGATAGGCGCTACTAAGCTATAAGAAAATAATTATATAGGATACTCGCTATTAGGCAGACAGAACAACGCAAGATACAAGTAAAGATTTATGTAGGATGGGCGTTACTAAGGTAGATAGAACGACAGAAGGTACAAGTAAAGATTTATGTAGGATGGGCGTTACTAAGGTAGATAGAACGACACAAGGTACTAGTAAATAGCTATGTAGGATGGGCGTTACTAAGGTAGATAGAACGACAGAAGGTACTAGTAAATAGCTATGTAGGATGGGCGTTACTAAGGTAGATAGAACGATAGAACGTACAAGTAAATAGCTATGTAGGATGGGCGTTACTAAGGTAGATAGAACGATAGAACGTACAAGTAAATAGCTATGTAGGATGGGCGTTACTAAGGTAGATAGAACGACAGAAGGTACTAGTAAATAGCTATGTAGGATGGGCGTTACTAAGGTAGATAGAACGACAGAAGGTACAAGTAAATATTTATGTAGGATGGGCGCTACTAAGGTAGATACATATTATTGTTTTCATCCCTACATCCAATCCTTTAGCGCAAACCGTACCATGTGACCTCGCTACAAAAACCCTTGTGGCGACTAATGGCGGACCTTGTGTAGCCCTCTTTTTGATGCGTCGTGGATGCCAGTTTTGTTCTGCAAAAGATCACCAAAACGTTCTGAGGTACAAAGTTAAATACTATTGTTCGAAACAACAGACACACTACTTGAAACGGCATCGTCATGACAGATTTAAAATTACGTTAAAAGCCTATTATGTCTAAATGTATTTTCCTTTGACGTCAGTCATGTCTTGCGTGATCCAGGTCGGAAGATTTCTTCTTGATTTCTTTAACAAAAATAGTGGAGAAATGAATACAAATACGTTATTGGTAGCAGGGGCGTGCTGCACGAACTCTTGTAGGCCTTCTAGAGGTCAATGAAACCATTGTACCCCTCAGGCCTTCGGTCTTCGGGGTACAATGGTTCCTTTGACCTTTGACTCCTTAGGCCTACAGTGGTCCGTGTAGCAAATCCTTGCTACCAATAATTTATTATGTAGGATGGGCGCTACTAAAGTAGATAGCTACATAGCAACGTAGGATGGGCGCTACTAAGGTAGATAAATACATAGCAATATTGGATGGGCACTACTAAGATAGATAGCTACATAGCAATGTAGAATGGGCGCTACTAAGGTAGATACATAGCAATGTAGGATGGGTGCTACAAAGGTAGATAGATACATAACAATGTTGCATGGGCGCTACTAGGATGAGCGCTGCTAAGGTAGATAGATACAAGACAATGTAGGACGAGTGCTACTAAGCCAGACAGAACAACGGAAGGTGCAAGTAAATACTTATGTAGGATGGGCGCTACTAAGGGAGAGAACTAAGACTGACGCAGCTGACGTTACAAACTGCCCCCCCCAAAAAAAAAAAAATCTACAGTAAATTGAGTGCACACTCGAGAGGGATGCCTGCTTCTTCCTTTGTCAGACACTTACAGTCCCTCACTGTACACCCACACCATCCTCGTGTCCGGCTATTGTTAAAGTGTGGTTATGTTCTAAGCCATTTAAACCAATGGTCTCCTTTGTTGACACAGTTCTCTCTCTTAGTAACGGCGATTCCTATCCACTTGATACAGCGCGTAATGTAGGCGCCTTATTCCAATAGGCCGGTTGCGAGTTGCCGAGCAGCGCGAGAACGCTCGCTAGATTACGCGACTTTGAGCCGAGACTAGACTTGGCGAGCCACGAAATGTGAGCAACTCGGCTGGCTGTTACGCTTAGTCAATACTGTTTTGCAATCAGACGCAACATGCGCCCAAATTTAAGCTCAAATTGACATCTTTTGTGAGAGCTGTCTAGTGTATCCTGTATTAGTTTCATGGTACACGTATGTCTTTTTGTGTGTGAGCATTTTTTGTTGGTGTGTCCATTTTATTATGTTTATTTTTCTTCTATATCTTGTTGCGTGAGTGTGTATGTTAGGGAATATATATGTGTTATGGGATGCAAGGTGTTTGTATGTTAGTATGTCATTTGTACGGCGCCTAGAGATTTTTAAAAAAATCAGAAGTATAGTCGCTTTAAAATATACATTATATTATTATTATTATTATTATTATTATTATTATTATTATTATTATTATTATTATTATTATTATTATTATTATTATTATTATTATTATTTAATTATTATTATTATTATTATTATTATTATTATTATTATTATTATCTTTTGCTGGTGTTTTATTAGTGTGAGTATATTATCAGCAGTGCATCCATCCTATCATGTCATTGATTTGTGGAGAGCTGGGATGGCTTAGGTAGCAGAGCGTTCGAATCTCGTACGAAAGGTTGCGGGTTCGGTTGAAAATTGTTGAGACCCTATTCGGTGCCCCGTCTTTAACATCACCTTGGTGGTGGCCGCCGTGAGATGGCCTTGGTTGCCTGCTCGGCGTTAAACCCAAATAAATAAATAACTAACCTTGGTGGTGGATAACAGGCGCCACGCCCTAAACGTATAACGTTTTTTTTTTCTCCCGAACTTGTTACAATCTGCCTACACAATGCGCAAAAAACCATCGGGTCGATATCGGCCGCCGTTGGCCCGCGCACACCTGTTTGAGGGCCGATGTCGGCCCGATGGCCTTTGCGCACTGGGTAGTTTGTGTTGATGCCGTTCCAGCAGGCGGACAATCCTGTATGTGTTTTCTGGGACGCGAGTCTGGAGGGGCGGGGTGGCTGGTCGTCGGCGGGCTGTAGACGTGTAGCCGGCTCCAGCACGAGCACCCGCACGCTGTGTGAATGTGACCACCTGACCAACTTCGCTCTTCTCATGGTGTGTCACGGTGGCTGTCTACACATAAATACACACACCACACGCAAGCACACACGCACGCACGCATCTATGGTGTTCTTTGCTTGTGTTCTGCAGCTTGGCACAATACAAATATCCAGAAATCGGTCGCCGCCAAACATGTAAAATACAAAGAAAATCCCCCAAAAGAACGAAGCAAGCTTCGAAAGGACTAGTCATAATTGATAATTGTCTACACTGTTGCAGAGTGTGGTTACCCCCCTCCCTGCCACCCTATGTACATTACTGTTTCTGAAATCATTGTTCATTAATTGACCAAAACCAAAACCGTCCAAGAACCGTGGATACAAATGGGTGTCAGCACGAGGCATAGATGCCCATGAGCTCCCGCCAGTCGCCGTGGTGCATGAGGATCTGTGTCTTTTGCAGTTGGTTCGTATTCGTTTTTGCTCGGCGGTGAATCGGGTTAAGGTATCATGCTGACAATGTTTTTATCATGATATTCTCCTCGTGCACAGTGTTGTTTGTGCAGAGTGTGCACGCGTTAACTCTTTCTACCCCAGACACACCACAGGAAGATAAAGATCGACCATGATAGTTCAAGGGTGATGCCAGAATAGCTTGGCGCCTATGGGCGCCAAGCTATTCTGGCATTACCCTTGAACTATCATGGTCGATCTGTGTCCTGCACTGCAAAGCAGTCTTCAGAGGACAACGGCAAAATTTGATGATTTCGGTGATGGGGTAGAATGAGTTAACGTGTCATGCTGGCAGCGATACTTTTATGATATTCTCCTCGTCCGCAAATTTGCTTGCGCAGAGTATGCACAAGTTAACGTCATGCTGGCGATACGTTTATAATTATATTCTCCTTGTCCACTGTGTTGTTTGTACAGAGTGTGCACGAGTTAACACTATGATGTCATGCTGGCGATACGTTTATAATGATATTCTCCTTGTCCACTGTGTTGTTTGTACAGAGTGTGCACGAGTTAACACTATGATGTCATGCTGGCGATACGTTTATTATGATATTTTCCTTGTCCACTGTGTTGTTTGTACAGAGTATGCACGAGTTAACACTATGATGTCATGCTGGCGATACGTTTATAATGATATTCTCCTTATCCGCTGTGTTGTTTGTACAGAGTGTGCACGAGTTAACACTATGATGTCATGCTGGCGATACGTTTATAATGATATTCTCCATGTCCGCTGTGTTGTTTGTGCAGTGTGTGCACGTGTTAACGTGTCATGATGGTGATACTTTTGTAATGATATTCACATGTGTCTTGCTGATAATACCTTGCTTCATTTGGGTCAGTACTGGGTTTTGACAGCGGTGTTTACTTATTTCAGGACGTGTACCAGACAGGTGATGGGGTGCCGGAAGTACACCGCCATGTTCTGTCCCTCATCTCCTATACCGGCTGCGGGGTGTCTTTGGGTGCGTTAATACTGACAGTCCTCACACACGCCATCTGGAAGTGAGTGTTGAGCGCTGCTTGTACTGGTCAGTTATTGATGTGAAATAAAATAATTGAACACAATGTATAGGCGTAATATATTTATGCGTATCATTATAATCATCATTATTACTAGTGCTGTAATACACTAAGTACTATCACTATCACTCCTCGTTCTGACGTCATCATTATTACTAGTGCTGTAATACACTAAGTACTATCACTACCACTCCTCGTGTTGACGTCATCATTATTACTAGTGCTGTAATACACTAAGTACTATCACTACCACTGCTCGTGTTGACGTCATCATCATTATTACTAGTGCTGTAATACACTAAGTACTATCACTACCACTCCTCGTGTTGACGTCATCATTATTACTAGTGCTGTAATACACTGAGTACTATCACTATCACTCCTCGCGTTGACGTCATCATCATTACCCTAACCCTAACCCTAACAAGTCTACACTAAGTACTATCACTACCACTCCTCGTGTTGACGTCATCATTATTACTAGTGCTGTAATACACCAAGTACTATCACTATCACTCCTCGTGCTGACGTCATCATTATTACTAGTGCTGTAATACACTAAGTACTATCACTATCACTCCTCGTGCTGACGTCATCATTATTACTAGTGCTGTAATACACTAAGTACTATCACTACCATTCCTCGTGCTGACGTCATCATGATCATTACTAGTGCTGTAATACACTAAGTACTATCACTACTACTCCTCGTGCTGACGTCATCATCACTACTAGTGCTGTAATACACTATGTAGTATCACTAACACTCCTCCTGCTGACGTCAGCATCATTACTAGTGCTGTAATACACTAAGTAGTATCACTAACACACCTTCTGCTGACGTCATCATCATTACTAGTGCTGTAATACAGTATCTACTATCCCTACCATCCTCGTGCTGACGTCATCATTGTTTTCTAAGAAAAAATATAATTACAATCATTGTTTCCATCATTTTACATATCAGTACATTGTTGTTGGTGTTGCTACGCTGAGAGACTTGAGAGACACTGTTACACTGTACTTTTTCAGCCAGCAACAAACACTGTAACATTTTTATAGTGATACAACAAACACTGTTACACTGTACGTTTTCAACCCTGCAACAAACACTTACATTCTGATAGTGATACTACAAACACTTACACTCTGATAGTGATACTACAAACACTTACACTCTGATAGTGATACTACAAACACTTACACTCTGATAGTGATACTACAAACACTTACACTCTGATAGTGATACTACAAACACTTACACTCTGATAGTGATACTACAAACACTTACACTCTGATAGTGATACTACAAACACTTACACTCTGATAGTGATACTACAAACACTTACACTCTGATAGTGATAGATCAAACACTGTTACACTCTGATAGTGATAGATCAAACATTGTTACACTCGGACAGTGATACTACAAACACTGTTATACTCTGACTGTGATACTACAAACACTGTTACACTGTACTTTTTCAGCCCAACATCATCAACAAACAAGGAACCGACCGCACATCGTCGGTAAGACTGTTTCTAATAGTCCCTGGTTAGAAATTAATCAATAAAAAATATATGTTATTCAATTTGTATTTTCATGGTATCCATTAATTCAGTGATGACATTGAGCGTGATCATATCAGCTAAGTGGTCAGACATTTTGGTGTTAACTTTAATGGTGTTAACTTTTTCAATTTTTAAAAAAATAACGCGACCCAGCTGTAAAAACATAGATCTTTACCCAATGCGCACAAGGTCATCGACCCAAGGTCGGGCGCGGTTGGCTCGCGCACGTACGTTGGGTATGAGCCACCGCACTTACGTTGGCCTATGCAGACCACTTGATAACACAGCTTTATATCCATATATCCATGTTGATCGGGCAGCTAGGTTGGGCCAGGGGCTGGGGGCTGGGGGAGGGGGGGGGGGCGCCGGGGAGGGTTTAACAAACACTAATTTCAGAAACACGATCTAGGGCCACTGGAAGTGAAGGGGCTTAACAATCACCCGAACAGCAATAGCATGTGCAGCCATCCACCACAAGTCTGCCCTTTCATAACACCAGTAGCATGTGCAGCGATCCACCACAAGTCGCCCTTTCATAACACCAGTAGCATATCCACCGATCCACCACAAGTCGCCCTTTCATAACACCAGTAGCATGTGCAGCGATCCACCACAAGTCGCCCTTTCATAACACCAGTAGCATGTGCAGCGATCCACCACAAGTCACCCTTTCATAACACCAGTAGCATGTGCAGCGATCCACCACAAGTCGCCCTTTCATAACACCAGTAGCATGTGCAGCGATCCACCACAAGTCGCCCTTTCATAACACCAGTAGCATGTGCAGCGATCCACCACGTCGCCCTTTCATAACACCAGTAGCATGTGCAGCAACCCACCACAAGTCTGTCCTTTCATAACACCAGTAGCATGTGCAGCGATCCACCACAAGTCTGCCCTTTCATAACACCAGTAGTATGTGCAGCGATCCACCACAAGTCGCCCTTTCATAACACAAGTAGCATGTGCAGCGATCCACCACAAGTCGCCCTTTCATAATACCAGTAGCATGTGCAGCGATCCACCACAAGTCTGCCCTTTCATAACACCAGTAGCATGTGCAGCGATCCACCACAAGTCGCCCTTTCATAACACCAGTAGCATGTGCAGCAACCCACCACAAGTCTGCCCTTTCATGACACCAGTAGCATGTGCAGCGATCCACCACAAGTCGCCCTTTCATAACACCAGTAGCATGTGCAGCGATCCACCACAAGTCGCCCTTTCATAACACCAGTAGCATGTGCAGCGATCCACCACAAGTCTGCCCTGTCATAACACCAGTAGCATGTGCAGCGATCCACCACAAGTCTGCCCTTTCATAACACCAGTAGCATGTGCAGAGATCCACCACAAGTCGCCCTTTCATAACACCAGTAGCATGTGCAGCGATCCACCACAAGCCGTCCTTTCCTAACACCAGTAGCATGTGCAGCGATCCACCACAAGTCGCCCTTTCATAACACCAGTAGCATGTGCAGCGATCCACCACAAGTCGCCCTTTCATAACACCAGTAGCATGTGCAGCGATCCACCACAAGTCGCCCTTTCATAACACCAGTAGCATGTGCAGCGATCCACCACAAGTCGCCCTTTCATAACACCAGTAGCATGTGCAGCGATCCACCACAAGTCGCCCTTTCATAACACCAGTAGCATGTGCAGCGATCCACCACAAGTCTGCCCTTTCATAACACCAGTAGCATGTGCAGCGATCCACCACAAGTCTGCCCTTTCATAACACCAGTAGTATGTGCATCGATCCACCACAAGTCGCCCTTTCATAACACAAGTAGCATGTGCAGCGATCCACCACAAGTCGCCCTTTCATAATACCAGTAGCATGTGCAGCGATCCACCACAAGTCTGCCCTTTCATAACACCAGTAGCATGTGCAGCGATCCACCACAAGTCGCCCTTTCATAACACAAGTAGCATGTGCAGCGATCCACCACAAGTCGCCCTTTCATAACACAAGTAGCATGTGCAGCGATCCACCACAAGTCTGCCCTTTTATGACACCAGTAGCATGTGCAGCGATCCACCACAAGTCGCCCTTTCATAACACCAGTAGCATGTGCAGCGATCCACCACAAGTCTGTCCTTTCATAACACCAGTAGCATGTGCAGCGATCCACCACAAGTCTGCCCTTTCATAACACCAGTAGCATGTGCAGCGATCCACCACAAGTCTGCCCTTTCATAACACCAGTAGCATGTGCAGCGATCCACCACAAGCCGTCCTTTCCTAACACCAGTAGCATGTGCAGCGATCCACCACAAGTCGCCCTTTCATAACACCAGTAGCATGTGCAGCGATCCACCACAAGTCGCCCTTTCATAACACCAGTAGCATGTGCAGCGATCCACCACAAGTCGCCCTTTCATAACACCAGTAGCATGTGCAGCGATCCACCACAAGTCTGCCCTTTCATAACACCAGTAGCATGTGCAGCGATCCACCACAAGTCGCCCTTTCATAACACCAGTAGCATGTGCAGTGATCCACCACAAGTCGCCCTTTCATAACACCAGTAGCATGTGCAGCGATCCACCACAAGTCTGCCCTTTCATAACACCAGTAGCATGTGCAGCGATCCACCACAAGTCTGCCCTTTCATAACACCAGTAGTATGTGCAGCGATCCACCACAAGTCGCCCTTTTATAACACAAGTAGCATGTGCAGCGATCCACCACAAGTCACCCTTTCATAATACCAGTAGCATGTGCAGCGATCCACCACAAGTCACCCTTTCATAACACCAGTAGCATGTGCAGCGATCCACCACAAGTCTGCCCTTTCATAACACCAGTAGCATGTGCGGCGATCCACCACAAGTCTGTCCTTTCATAACACCAGTAGAATGTGCAGCGATCCACCACAAGTCTGCCCTTTCATAACACCAGTAGCATGTGCAGCGATCCACCACAAGTCGCCCTTTCATAACACCAGTAGCATGTGCAGCGATCCACCACAAGTCGCCCTTTCATAACACCAGTAGCATGTGCAGCGATCCACCACAAGTCGCCCTTTCATAACACCAGTAGCATGTGCGGCGATCCACCACAAGTCGCCCTTTCATAACACCAGTAGAATGTGCAGCGATCCACCACAAGTCGCCTTTTCATAACACCAGTAGCATGTGCAGCAATCCACCACAAGTCGCCCTTTCATAACACCAGTAGCATGTGCAGCGATCCACCACAAATCATAACACCAGCAGCAAAACGTTTTCGGACCCACGACGGACGCACAATCGTGCGCGGGCCTACTGCGGCCGTCGTGGGCCGAGGACTTTTGCTTACTGGGAAATAAGTTTTATTGCTGTGATAGGATTCCGGGTATAGGAATGATTGTACCTAGTTTGATTACTGGGAGAGTAAGTATTATTGCTGTGATAGGATTCCCGGTATAGGAATGATTGTACATAGTTTCCCACAGTTCACCTTCCCTGCTGTCTTGTCCATTACGAATGGTCAGACTTCAAGATTTTAGATTATTAATGACTCTCCGAAAAGTAAACTCACAATTGTATTGTTTACTGCGACTGATCTGTTCAACATGCCCTCTAAGATCCTGCTCAACCCGTGCAGAGCACTGGGTCTGTCTAACCTCATGTTTATCAGACTAAACAATTTCTCTGATGTTGTCGATTAGGGCCGGTCATTTCAACACGCCCCAAAAGATATTGCTCAACCTGTGAACCACTCATGTTGTCAGACTGAACAAATTCCCTGAGTTGTTCAGTAAGGCCGGTGAGATCAACACGCTTCAAAAGATTAAGCTCAACCTGTTTACAACACTCATGTTGTCAGGTTGAACTATTTCCCTGTGTTGTCCAGTAGGGCCGGTGAGATCAACAAGCCCCAAAAGATATTGCTCAACCTGTTTACAGCACTCATGTTGTCAGACTGAACTATTTCCCTGTGTTGTCCATCAGGGCCAGTCAGTTCAACGTGCCCACCAAGATCCTGCTCAGCCTGTGTACAGCACTGGGTCTGACTAACATCATGTTTGTTGGCGGCATGCAGCCCTTCACCATGCAACACTACTGGCCCTGTAAGGTGAGTCTAAGCAGCGCGGGGAGCTGGGTAGCTCAGCTGGTAGAGCCCTAAATGTTTAATGCGTCCTAAACAGAGCTCTAGATTTATCGCTTTTCAGTATCAGCTGGCAACTGTTTATTGGCAGTTGAGGGTAACTGGTAGGGTGAGGATTAACTGGCAGGTTGAGGGAAAACTGGCAGGTTGAGGGTTAACTGGCAGGGTGTTTACCCATTTAGCCCCGAGTCCCTACAGCAGGAGACTGATTGACCATGATAATTCAAGGGTAGTGCCAGATTAGCTTGACGCCTTCAGGCGCCAAGCTAATCTGGCACTACCCTTGAATTATCATGATCAATCCATCTCCTGCGACTGGTACATAGTCATTAGGCATCACCTCCAAACTTTGAGAAATGGGACCTTGGGGCTAAAAGTGTTAACTGGCATCGTAGGGAAGTTTAAATTAACACAGAAACGTTACACGTTGATTGTTAATGAACATCTTGAGTGTGAGCTGGGGGACAAAATGTACACTGACATGTGTTAAAGGGTGAGGGTTTATTGGCAGTTGAGGGTAACTGGTAGGGTGAGGATTAACTGGCAGGTTGAGGGTAAACTGGCAGGTTGAGGGTTAACTGCCAGGCTGAATGATAACTGGCAGATTGAGTGATAACTGGCAGGTTGAGGGTTAACTGGCAGGGTGAGTGATAACTGGCAGGTTGAGTGATAACTGGCAGATTGAGGGTTAACTGGCAGGGTGAGTGATAACTGGCAGGTTGGGTGATAACTGGCAGGTTGAGGGTTACTGGCAGGTTGAGGCTTAACTGGCATGGTGAGTGGGTTAACTTGCAGGTGAGTGATAACTGACAGGTTGGGTGATAACTGGCAGGTTGAGGGTTAACTGGCAGGGTGAGTGATAACTGACAGGTTGGGTGATAACTGGCAGGTTGAGGGTTAACTGGCAGGGTGAGCGATAACTGGCAGGTTGGGTGATAACTGGCAGGTTGAGGGTTAACTGGCAGAGTGAGTGATAACTGGCAGGTTGTGTGATAGCTGGCAGGTTGAGGGTTAACTGGCAGGGTGAGTGATAACTGGCAGGTTGGGTGATAACTGGCAGGTTGAGGGTTAACTGGCAGGGTGAGTGATAACTGGCAGGTTGGGTGATAACTGGCAGGTTGAGGGTTACTGGCAGGTTGAGGGTTAACTGGCAGGGTGAGTGATAACTGGCAGGTTGGGTGATAACTGGCAGGTTGAGGGTTAACTCCCAGGGTGAGCGATAACTGACAGGTTGGGTGATAACTGACAGGTTGAGGGTTAACTGGCAGGGTGAGTGATAACTGGCAGGTTGGGTGATAACTGGCAGGTTGAGGGTTAACTGGCAGGGTGAGCGATAACTGACAGGTTGAATGATAACTGGCAGGTTGAGGGTTAACTGGCAGGGTGAGTGATAACTGGCAGGTTGGGTGATAACTGGCAGGTTGAGGGTTAACTGGCAGGGTGAGCGATAACTGGCAGGTTGAGGGTTAACTGGCAGAGTGAGTGATAACTGGCAGGTTGTGTGATAGCTGGCAGGTTGAGGGTTAACTGGCAGGGTGAGCGATAACTGGCAGGTTGAGGGTTAACTGGCAGAGTGAGCGATAACTGGCAGGTTGTGTGATAGCTGGCAGGTTGACGGTTAACTGGCAGGTTGTGTAATATCTGGCAGGTTGAGGGTTAACTGGCAGGGTGAGTGATAACTGGCAGGTTAGGTGTTAACTGGCAGGTTGAGGGTTATAACCGGCAGGGTGAGTGTTAATTGGCAGGGCAAGGATAGTCCGACGCGATGAGTGTTAACTGGCATAGGGGTGTAGGTACGTGTTAACCCTCTCCCTGCTATCCATGAAACCACCACAAACTGACAGCCGGATAACCTGACTGGAATGACACAGCAAGAGGAGAAGATCCTCATGAGGTCCCCCTCAACCTCCCTTCCCCTCCACCCCCCTTGCCACAGTTTCCAGTGACTTGCAGTGACTATGAAGGTCTGTGCCTCTTGCAGATAGCTGCTTCTCTTTGTGTTGTGGAAGTGAAGGTTCTGAGATAGCTGTTTCTCTTTGTGTTGTGGAAGTGAAGGTTCTCAGATAGCTGTTTCTCTTTGTGTTGTGGAAGTGAAGGTTCTGAGATAGCTGCTTCTCTTTGTGCTGTGGAAGTGAAGGTTCTCAGATAGCTGTTTCTCTTTGTGTTGTGGAAGTGAAGGTTCTGAGATAGCTGCTTCTCTTTGTGTTGTGGAAATGAAGGTTCTCAGATAGCTGCTTCTCTTTGTGTTGTGGAAATGAAGGTTCTCAGATAGCTGCTTCTCTTTGTGTTGTGGAAGTGAAGGTTCTGAGATAGCTGCTTCTCTTTGTGTGGTGGAAGTGAAGGTTCTCAGATAGCTGTTTCTCTTTGTGTTGTGGAAGTGAAGGTTCTCAGATAGCTGCTTCTCTTTGTGTTGTGGAAATGAAGGTTCTCAGATAGCTGCTTCTCTTTGTGTTGTGGAAATGAAGGTTCTCAGATAGCTGTTTCTCTTTGTGTTGTGGAAATGAAGGTTCTCAGATAGCTGCTTCTCTTTGTGTTGTGGAAGTAAAGGTTCTGAGATAGCTGCTTCTCTTTGTGTTGTGGAAATGAAGGTTCTCAGATAGCTGCTTCTCTTTGTGTTGTGTTGTGTCAAACTGCTGCGTGAGAACTTAGATGCTAAGCAGTGCGATCCACCCGTTTTTACTGTTTATGGTGGTCCATGCTTTGCAAAGTTCAAATCTGTTTACAAAAAGCGACATTACTTCCATAATTGCAAAGTCTCCTACAAAAAGTTGCTTGTTGGATCCTGTTCCGATTTGTTTCCAAACACAGTGCATCAGCGATCTTGCACCGTTGATTGCTGCTACTGTAAACAAGTCTCTGTCAACCGGAACTGTTCCAAAATCTTTCAAACAGGCTGTTGTTACCCCGTTGCTAAAAAACCAGGCTTGGACAGAAATACCCTAAAAAACTACAGACCTGTATCCAACCTACCATTCATTTCTTAGGTACTGGAGAAAGTTGGAACACTTAGAGATGAATGGTCTGTTGGAAGTGTATCAGTTCGCCTATAGGAAAGGTCACAGCGTGGAGACAGCAGTGCTGAGTGTTCTGAATGACTTGCTTTGTAAAGCAGATGAGAGACTTGTCTCCCTTGTGGCCCTGTTGGATCTCAGCGCTGCTTTCGATACGCTGGACCATTCCATTCTCATGAAGAGGCTTGAAATCACTTTTGGCCTGCGTGAAACAGTTCTCTCTTGGTTTGAATCTTACGTTTCCGATCGGTACCAGTTTGTAGGTGTAAACGACAGCGTCTCTAAACCTTCCATTCTGGAGTTTGGAGTGCCTCAGGGCTCTGTCTTAGGCCCTGTATTGTTTACGTTGTATTCACAACCGCTGTCAGATGTCATTTCCAGCCATCAGTGTTCTTATCATAAGTATGCAGATGCTACCGAAATCTCTCAGAGTAGTCCACCTGGGGAATTTCAGTCTGTTGAAACTGGCATCAAGTCTTGTGTTGACGATGTCATGACATGGATGGACAGTAACAAACTTGTGTTAAACCCAGAAAAAACAGAGTTACTACCCGTTGGCTCAGCATCCCGGATTCAACAAATTCACACTGAGTCTATACGCATAGATGACACTGATATTCCATTTCAGTCTTCTGTCAAATATCTTGATGTCAAGCTCGATAAGGCTTTGAGTATGCAGGATCACGTCGGTGAAATCTGTCGTGGTGCTTCGTACTCTGAGACGCATCGCATCTGTCCGACACAGTCTTTCTGAATCTGCCACTGCAAAGTTAGTGAACGCTTTAGTCACGAGCCGTCTTGACTACTGCAATTCTCTGCTTTTTGGTCTTCCATCTGAGCAGATTAGCCGCCTTCAGCGAGTTCAAAATAATGCCGCAAGGCTTGTGAAGCGCTGGCGAAAACGAGACCACGTAACCCCTATACTGAAATACCTTCACTGGCTTCCAATCCAATCCCGCATACAGTTTAAGATTGCGACCCTTGCATACCGCCACTTTGATGGCAGTCTTCCGTCATACCTTTCCTCCAGTCTGATCACTTACCAACCCTCTCGCTCACTGCGTTCATCGGGAGAGAAACTTCTCAAAGTTCCAAAGTACCATCTCAAATCTGCCGGTGAACGCTCTTTCAGATATACTGCTCCTTTAATTTGGAATTCCTTACCGACTGAGCTGAGAAATGCCCCCCCCCCCCCCCCTTACGCAGTTCAAAGCAAAGTTAAAAACTCACCTTTTCTCGCAGACTTTCGTGTGATCTCTACGATTTTCTGTACACCCCCCCTCCCTGCAGACTCTGTGTGTGTGTGTGTGTGTGTGTGTGTGTGTGCGTGTGTGTGTGTGTATGTGTGTGTGTGTGTGTGTGTGTGTGTGTGTATGGCTGTGCGTGTGTGCGTCGTTTTCGCCTGCGCATTGAGTTATATTATAAATATGAGAAATGCGCCATATAAATATCATGTATTATTATTATTATTTATTAAGTGACGGTTCTCAGATAGCTGCTTCTCTTTGTGTTGTGGAAGTGAAGGTTCTCAGATAGCTGCTTCTCTTTGTGTTGTGGAAGTGAAGGTTCTCAGATAGCTGCTTCTCTTTGTGTTGTGGAAGTGAAAGTTCTGAGATAGCTGCTTCTCTTTGTGTTGTGGAAGTGAAAGTTCTCAGATAGCTGCTTCTCTTTGTGTTGTAGAAGTGAAGGTTCTCATATAGCTGCTTCTCTTTGTGTTGTGGAAGTGAAGGTTTTCAGATAGCTGCTTTTTTGTTGTAAGAGTGATGGGTTCATTGTGAAATGTCAGGGTGCGTGTAAGTAACAATCAGATGTTTGTGTTGTGTCCAGATCGTGGCCATGCTGCTTCACGTGTTTCTGCTGTCGTCGCTCTGCTGGATGGCGGTGGAGGCCTTCTACATGTACCTGTCTCTGGTCAGGGTGTTCACGACCCACACCACACACTTCATACTCAAGTGCTCTTCATTTGCCTGGGGTATACACACACACACGCACGCACGCACGCACGCACGCACGCACGCACGCACGCACACACACACACACACACACACACACACACACACACACACACACACACACACACACACACACGCGCGCGCGCGCGCGCGCTCTCACATCACGCTTAAGTGCTCTTTTTTTGCCTGGGGTACACACGCACACACACAAACACACAAACACACACACACAAGACAGTTTACTAAATTGGCACAAAACAGTTTACTCCGAGTGCACAAAACAGTTTTCTGTGCGAACTCATGACGGCGAACGGCGAACTATACAAGCACCAAACAGTTTACTACACGCGGCCAAAACAGTTTACTATGCGCGCACCAAACAGTTTACTATACGAGCACTAGTTTACTATGCGCTCACACAAAAAAGTTTACTACACAAGCACCAAACAGTTTACTATGCGAGTACCAAACAGTTTACTATGCGAGCACCAAACAGTTTACTCTGCGCTCACAGAGCAGTGTACTATACAAGCACCAATTAGTTCACTATACAACCGCCAAACATTTTACTATACAAGCACCAAACAGTTTACTATACGAGCACTAGTTTACTATGCGCGCACAGAAAAGTTTACTATACAAGCACCAAACAGTTTACTATGCGAGCACCAAACAGTTTACTATGCGCGCACAGAACAGTTTACTATACGAGTACACCACAGTGTACTATATAAGCACCAGACAGTTTACCATGCGGGCACTAAACAGTTTACGAGAACAAGACAGTGAACTATACGAGCACGAAACAGTAAACTTTACTCTCTGAGGACAAAACAGTTTACTGTACTGCTGGCTTATAAGTGCAGGTGTTTGTATTATTAGTCTGGTCGGCTTATAAGTGTGGTTGTTTACAAAAACGGACGCATACTGATTTTCCTTAGTGTTTATATAATGTTGTTGAAAGTGGTTGTATAATTTGTAGTGTTTACGTCTTAAAGTCAAAAGTTATTGTATAATTTACAATTGCGTATGTTTTTATTTCAAAAAGGAATTGCATAATGTTAAGTGATGACGGTTTACAGGTGTGCCTGTTGTGATTGTGACCGTGACTACGGCAGTTAACCCGGACAATTACCTACATCTTTCCAGTGGAGTGTAAGTCAGTCAATATTATTAATTGTATCACGAGTTACAAGAAGTATTGCGAGTTGCCATTGGTTCTTGTCGCCTCCCTGGGCCGATTAGGGAGTTGATGCCAAAGCTAACAGTTGATGGTTTTAGCCTCAGACTTTTACAGTAACTCCCTAATCGGACCCGATTAGACTAAAGTATTGTCTAATTCATCACCTAATCGGACCCGATTAGACTAAAGTATTGTCTAATTCATCACCTAATCGAACCCGATTAGACTAAAGTATTGTCTAATTCATCACATGATCGGACCCGATTAGACTAAAGTATTGTCTAATTCATCACCTAATCGGACCCGATTAGACTAAAGTATTGTCTAATTCTTCACCTTATCGGACCCAATTAGACTAAAGTGTTGTCTAATTCTTCACCTTATATTACCCGATTAGACTAAAGTATTGTCTAATTCTTCACCTTTGGCGTTATTCTTTTGGATGAAATTGGCATCAATGGTCGTGCTTTCCTTTCGGTTGCTTTTATTTCTGCAGTAGAGATATTTCTGCAGATGAGATGCGAGTGGTTTTACGCACAGTTCCGTCTTCACAGAAAATTTAATAGAGTTGCGTTCCGTGGTGCGTCTCCACGGTCGCTGCTACACTGAGCCTCTCCGCGGTTGAATACTGACGAGCAAAAGAAATGCGACATTTTTGGAACCATCTAAAGTGTTTCCGATGATTCCAGAAATGTTGCATTTCTTTTGCCCGTCAGTATGTTATTTTGTTTCGCGGTTGATGTTTGTTTCTGAGTTTGCTGGATAAGAAGCTATTTGATTTGTAATTTTTATGTCCTAGAAAATGATAACATTTCAATCCATTTTATTGTTGACAAGCCAACGTTTTCTTCGAAGAGGGATACCAAGTAGGGTCATGTGGCTTTTTTTCATCAGCACTGGTGTTAGCCATTCGTTGGCCTTCATTTTCTCAAATGTGAACAATTTTTTAAACGTTTATCACCACACACATTTGTTTATTTGCTAGGATCCAAACACTAGTTTCGTTGGATCCTGTTCTCCGACTCCAAACGTAAACACCTTCAAAACAAAATCCTGGAATCCACTTCTTCCAAAACCCTCTATGCTACCATGAACACACTCCTAGGCATTTCTAAAGACTCTCCACTCCCCAACACACACAACAAAGAAGAACTCCCGTCCGCTTTTTCCACCTATTTCTCCGACAAAATCCTAACTCTGCGCAACACACTCGACACTCTGCCTTCTCCGCCTTGCCCTCCCGTCGCCCCCTTTTCCGGCACCCCCCTCTCGTCCTTCCGACCCGTCTCTCAGGACGAAGTCCACAAGACCATAAAGTCCATGCCTCTCAAAACCTGCGAACTAGACCCTCTCCCAGCTTCTCTCTACCGGGAGGGCCTCCCAAAACTTCTGCCATTCATTACCGACATCATCAACACAATCTCTAGAGAACGTCTCCGTCCCTGATATTTTCAAGTCCGCCATCGCCGTCTCTCTTCCTAAAAAAAAACACAACCTCGACCCAAACGAACTCACAAACTATCGCCCCAGTCTCCAATCGCTTCTTTCTCTGTCCAAGCTTCTTGAGAAGGTCGTTATTAACCAGCTCAACCTCCACCTCGCCGACAACAAACCTCCTCAGTCCCTTCCAGTCTGCCTATCGCAAACACCCACAGCACTGAAACAGCCCTTCTACATATCTTAAACGACCTTCTTCTCTCCACCGACTCGGGCAACATCTCCCCTTCTTACGCTAACTCGACCCTCTCTGCCGCCTTCGACACTATAGACCACTCTATCCTCCTCCACCGCCTTCACCACTCCTTTGGCATCACTGACTCTGCTCACTCCTGGTTTCTCTCCTACCTCTCCGACAGACAGCAGTCCGTCACCATCGACGGCGTCTCCTCCAACCCAGTCACGCTCTCCTGCGGAGTTCCACAGGGGTCCGTCCTGGGCCCGGTCCTTTTCACACTCTACACCTCTCCCCTGTCCAACATCATCCAGTCTCACCACATACACCACCACCTCTACGCTGACGACTCACAACTACTAGACAAAGACAAACTCGACAACACTCAGTCACTACTGACTCGCACGGCCTGACTGCTACGAAGACGTGAAAAACTGGATGACAGCAAACAAGCTTAAACTGAATGACGACAAAACGGAAGCCATGCTGGTAGGCACTCGCCAGAAACTTTCCCAGCTCCCTCCCCTCTCTCCACCTTCAACTCGACAGCACCCCCCATCTTCCTCTCTCACTCGGTCAAAAACCTCGGCGTTTCTTCTTCGATTCCTCTCTTTCCATGACCAGCTTCGTCTCCGCCACGGCCCAGGCATGCTACTTCCACCTCCGCCGCATCAGTCAGATCAGAAAATACCTCACTACCGAAGCTGCCACCAAACTTGCTGTCTCTCTCATCCTATCTCGCATCGACTACTGCAACTCTCTCCTTTCCGGCCTCCCTCACTCCACCACTTTCACTCTCCAGCGCGTCCAGAACAATGCTGCCCGCCTCGTCCTCAGAAAGAAAAAATCCGACCACATCACATCACCCCTGCTCAAACTCCTTCACTGGCTTCCCCATCCCCCAAACGCATCCAATACAAGATTCTGTCTCTCTGCTACAAATCCCTGAACAACTGCGCTCCCTGCCTATCTCTCCAACTTACTTCACCCCTACACTCCTCCCCGCTCCCTCCGCTCCGCCTCCGACCCTCTCTCCGCCTCCACATCCCCCGCACCAAACTCAGCACTCTTCGGCCCCCGCTCCTTCTTCAGTCTACGGTCCATCCACCTGGAAACAAATTCCCACTCTCATCTCCGTCAGAAACACTCCTCTCTCCTCCTTCCAGTCCGCCCTCCAAAACTCACCTCTTTCAACAGTTCTAGCACTATACCACCACACTCCTCCAGCGGTCACTCCTCACCCCAAGCAGACTGGTCGTATTGATTATCACTATTGTGTGGTACGTGAGTCGTTGTCTAAAGCATGCGCATGCGTGCGCGAGTTGTGAGTGCGCGCTTAGAGTTATAATTATTATAAGATAAGCGCATTATAAATACCGTAATTATTATTATTATTATTTCTCTGTAACCTGCCTGATGCCATTGTGACCGTCCGCTCTTGTTCTGTCTAGGTGCTGGTTGAGCGGTACAGCCTGTTGCCATTATGACCGCCCGCTCTTGTTCTGTCTAGGTGCTGGCTGAGCGGTACTGCCTGTTTGACATATGACCGGCCGCTCTTGTTCTGTCTAGGTGCTGGCTGAGCGGTACTGCCTGTTGACATATGACCGTCCGCTCTTGTTCTGTCTAGGTGCTGGCTGAGCGGTACTGCCTGTTGCCATTATGACCACCCGCTCTTGTTCTGTCTAGGTGCTGGCTGAGCGGTACTGCCTGTTGTCATTATGACCGTCCGCTCTTGTTATTTCTAGGTGCTGGCTGATTGGTACTGCCTGTTGCCATTATGACCGCCCGCTCTTGTTCTGTCAGTCTAGTTGCTGGCTGAGCGGTACTGCCTGTTGTCATTATGACCGCCTGCTCGTGTTTTGTCTAGGTGCTGGCTGAGCGGTACTGCCTGTTGCCATCATGACCGCCCGCTCTTGTTCTGTCTAGGTGCTAGCTGAGCGGTACTGCCTGTTGCCATTATGACGCCCCTCTCTTCTTCTGTCTAGGTGCTGGCTGAGCGGTACTGCCTTCTACGCAGCTTTCGTGGCACCCGTTGGCGTCATAATGGTCTTGAACTGCTTGACCTTCATCCTGGTGCTGCGTCGTATACTGACCCTGTCCGACAACCGCCTGGGCATGAACCGCGTCACCAATACCGCTACCCAGCTCCGGCGCGCCACCGGGGTTCTCATTCTGCTGGGGCTGACGTGGGTCTTTGGCTTCCTGGCCATTGACAAAGCCAGCCTGGTGTTCCAGTACTTGTTCGTCATCTTTAACTCGCTGCAGGTTAGTGTGTTGTCTCCAGTATCTAGCTATGTTCGTGTCCTGGCCATTGACAGAGCCAGCCCTGGTGTTCCAGTACTTGTTCGTCATCTTTAACTCGCTGCAGGTTAGTCTGATGTCTCCAGTATCTAGCCACGTTCTTGTGCTGGTCGGTGATATTGAACCTTATTGCCTAGACCCGTAAGATCCAAAGTCATAGACCAGAACACAGTGAGAGACTGTTGCAGCCTGGCTTGCCATAATGTGTTGGCTGGATTGAACTCGCTGTACTGCAGGTGAGCGTGACAATGTATGTTACAATAAACACGCCGGTTAAGGAAAGACGACCAAGGTTGTGGGAACGCCTTCGGGCCCACGACTGCTGTGCGCGGGTCCACTATACGGCCGCCGTGGGCCCGAGGCCCTTTGTTTACTGGGATACGTGTTTGAATCTAGAGGACTGAAAAAAAAAAACACAGCACGAGGTAAGCGGACAAAACAACTTTTCATGACGGCAGCGGTCAACTAGAAGGTTTGTATAGCTAGAATTCATTGTGGAAATGTCAACATGGCGAGAATTATCCAGTTTATTCTTTTGACTCATTCAGCCCCGACACTCCACAGCAAGACATGAGTCGAGCATGATAGTTCAAGGGTGGTGCCAGAATAGCTTGGCGCCCATAGGCGCCAAGCTATTCTGGCACCATCCTTGAACTATCATGCTCCATCTGTCTCTAGAATTGTAATAGAGTCCTTCAGAGGGCAACGTCACAATTTTGGGATTTCGGTCCTAGGGTAGAACTGATGTGATGAGGAAGGTTTACAGTTGGTTTATTCTTGCAGGGCGTGTTTACAGGCTGTTTATCCTTGCATAGCGTGCTTACACTCGATCAGTTTGTTCTTCCATGGCGCGTTTATTTCAAGGCGGTTCAAGTTATACTTTCAGGACCTGTTTACAACCAAAGAAGTACCGAACGAGAAAGAAACACGCTTAGAAAAGACGGGGACAACACAATTTATTAATATTTAATGTAAATACCCTTTGTCAAAATAGACAAACAAACAGAGAAATCAGCCGCTACTTATCTTCTTTCGTAAAAGGGATGTGGCAATTGAAGGAGGTGACGTAAAAGAAAGGAAAAGGAAGAACAAAAGTGCGGAAAAAGTAAAAATGACGTCAACGAAAAAACCTCATAAGAGAGAGACTTCGAGAGAAACAGAACACGAGAGACAAGAGTGTGTAAGCGCGCGCAGTAGCGAGCAAAAGTGAATGCGTGTGTGTGTGAGGTCAGAGAGACGAGAGAGAGAGAGAGAGAGAGAGAGAGAGAGAGAGAGAGAGAGAGAGAGAGAGAGAGAGAGAGAGAAGAGAGAGAGAGATAGAGAGAGAGGAGAGAGAGAGCAGAGAGAGAGAGATGAGAGAGAGAGAGCAGAGAGAGAGAAGAGAGAGGAGAGAGAGAGAGAGAGAGAGAGAGAGAGAGAGAGAGAGAGAGAGAGAGAGAGAGAGAGAGAGAGAGAGAGAGAGAGAGAGAGAGAGAGAGAGAGAGAGAGAGAGAGAGAGAGAGAGAGAGAGAGAGAGAGTGAGTGAGTGAGTGAGTGAGTGAGTGAGTGAGTGAATGAATGAATGATACTTTATTTCTCAAGGATGGAAACAATAGGCGCACAGGCCTCTTTTCATGTTTGTCCTTGCTAAACTACAACATTAAAAGCAACATTAAAACAATATGTTAACAGCACAAAACAAGCGGCTACACCCCACAGGTCACATTGTGTTACATTCCGATACAAGTTCCAAGTCGCTGAGAGATTACACACACACACACAGCAAAATGACCGTGGGTCCTGGGGAGGGGGGGGCGGGGGGGGGGGTGCGTCGATGTAAAGTGTGTTTATAGAAAGCGACTGCACACTTATGATACAGCTACTCATGTGTAGGAATTTAGTGAGCAAGAGCAAAAACACCACGAAAAAGAGAGATATTATGAAAAAGGCTAACAAGTGCAAAACGGGAGGACCACAGGAAATCATTGACATGACCCTTTTGGGCATATTATCTACGTTTCTTTCAAGTTTGCTCAGAGATGTATTTAAAAGCTTTCGTCCTAAACAATGGAAGATGTCTCGTTTGCTGTATATGTGGAGGAAGTGAGTTCCATAAATAGGCAACCCGCGTACGAAAGGATGGATTTAAACAAGTCAATTCGGGGCACGTTCAATGACGAGACTGTTCCTCAAAGTGCAGAAGACCCTTTCCGCTCTCAGTTGAAAAGCTTAGCCAGGTTAGAGGGGGGCTTTACCCGTTCAGTGCTTTGTGCATAAGTACGCACTTATTAATAAACGTAAGGTGTTGATGTAAATGGAAGGAGCCCTGTTGCCTGAAGCTTTTCCCTCTCAAAGTTA
Source organism: Semisulcospira habei (assembly GCA_036245525.1). Taxonomy (NCBI): domain Eukaryota; kingdom Metazoa; phylum Mollusca; class Gastropoda; family Semisulcospiridae; genus Semisulcospira; species Semisulcospira habei. The sequence continues at coordinate 340,089,576 of BTPG01000001.1, read as the reverse complement.
GAGAGGGGATTGGGAGGGATCAGTTTAACTGCGCGATTGTATAGAGAATTTGATCCGCTTAAGGTTAGCCTTACTACAGCCGTCCCCAAATAGTAGATGGCGTAGTCAATGTGAGGTTTAATGTAGGAGTTGAAAAATAG
>BTPG01000001.1:340019987-340089416 GCA_036245525.1 Semisulcospira habei | reverse complement strand
CTTTCGTGTCTTAGTGTATCAATGATATGATTTTTAATCTTGACAATAAAAATAGCTTCTTTGATAATGTTTTCCCTAGTTGGGTTAGATGGGGTAACCAGCAACAGTTGGTCATCAACATACTACCCAAGGAGGCGATATTCTTTGACTTGCTCAATGGGAACTGAATCGAAGAGACTGAGGTTAAGTGATTGGGGGCGGAGCTGATGCTTTTGGCGTGTGTTGTGATTAGCATGCTTTTCGTTTTGGATGGATTTACAAGCATTTGATTATTTTTGCACCACAGTGAGAGGCCCCACCCGGGTCTGCCCTGGGGGACTTGGGTGGGGTTAGGTATTTTTTAGTTCCCAGGGTCACCCTGGTCAGCCCCACAGGGTTGGGTTTATCTCTCTATTCTGGGGCATGTGTTTCTGTCTACCCTTTGTCCATTCACCTGTATTTGCCATTTTACAAACTCTCCCTACTGTCTGCACTGCCTGTAGCTCTTGATATTGGATGTGTGTTGCTAAATGGTCTTAGCTTTATTTAGGCCCCATGTGTTAGGTTTATTTAATGTATTTGACCGGCTGGCGACATACATTCAATGTTCTGTTTAGTTTTTTTTTTTCACAAGCAGTGCAGGCACGTCCTGAGAAAGCCTTGTTGCTGTCGGGACGTTAAGCAATGTACAATCAATCAATCAATACCACAGTGAGACCTCCTGAAGACAAAGCTGAAGATTGCTTGATATTTCAGGTACAGTTTTCCCCGGCCAGAGTTGAAGTGTTGAAATCATTCGAGCAAACATGGTCACATTCGGTATTTGGATTGGATATATAAAGTGGAAGATCATTTATAAACAAACAGAAAAGTATCGGCCCTAGTGTGGATCCCTGGGGCACGCCATACTCAACACTCTTTCAGAAGAGAAGGGTAGCATTGATGTACACAGTTTTGGAATTTCTCCCTACGTATATTGAACGAAAGAATGAGAGTGTCCCTGTGCTGTTTTCTTGTTAAAGTAGCCCAGTCTAGTTTCTCTAATAAAAATTTCGTGGTTTTATAAGGTCCGAAAGCGCTTTTTTTAGGTCTAAAAAGACAGCACCAGACATTTTGTTTCTGTTGATGTTGAGCAGCCAAGTGTCCAATCATATGAAAACCAAGGCAAGTATGACACGAATTGTAGTGTAGGGGTGAAGAAAGTTTGAGACCAACAGGCAGGCTGAGCGCAGTTGTTCAGGGATTTGTAGACAAGAGATGACAGAATCTTGTATTGGATGAGTTGGCGTATGGGAAGCCATTGAAGGGTTTATAGCAGGGGAGTGATGTTGTCGGATTTGTTCTTTTGAGGGACGATGGCGCGGCCGCATTGGTCTGGACCGCGATGGATAGTGACATATGTGGTGGACGTTGGAGGGAGACCGGAAAGGAGAGAGTGTCGCAGTAGGTCGATGCGAGATAGGTGGAGAGAGACAGCAAGTTTGGGCCATGGCGGAGCGAAGCTGGGTCATGGAAAGAGAGGAAATCGAGGATAACGCCGAGGTTTTTGGCCGAGTCAGAGAGGGAGATTGGGGGATGCTGTCGAGTTGTAAGGTGGAGGGAGAGAGGGAGCTGTGAAAGTTTCTGGCGAGTGCCTACCAGCATGGCTTCCGTTTTGTCGTCATTCAGTTTAAGCTTGTTTGCTCGTCATCCAGTTGTTTCACAGTCTTCGTAGCAGTCAGAATAGCTGTGCGAGTCCTAGTAGCTGACTCGATGTGTTGTTCGAAGTGTTGTCTTTGTCTAGTAGTTGTGAGTCGTCAGCGTAGAGGTGGTGGTGTATGATGGTGAGACTGGATGATGTTGGGACAGGGGAGAGGTGTAGAGTGTGAAAATGGACCGGGCCCAGGACGGACCCCTGTGGAACTCCGCAAGGAGAGCCGTGACTGAGTTGGAGGAGACGCCGTCTGATGGTGACGGACTGCTGTCTGTCGGGAGACGGTGAGGAGAGAAACCATGGAGTGAGCAGAGACTAGTGATGCCAAATGAGTGGTGAAGGCGGTTGGAGGAGGATAGAGCGGTCTATAGTGTCCGAAGGCGGACAGAGAGGTCGAGTAGCGTAAGAAGGGAGATGTTGCCCGAGTCGGTGGAGAGAAGCAGGTCGTTTCAGATAATTATGTAGAAGGGCTGTTTCAGTGCTGTGATGTTTGCGATAGGCAGACTGGAAGGGACTGAGGAGGTTGTTGTCGGCGAGGTGGAGGTTGAGCTGGTTGAGAACAACCTTCTCAAGAAGCTTGGACATGAAAGAGAGATTGGAGACTGGGCGATAGTTGTTGAGGTCGTTTGGGTCGAGGTTGTGTTTTTTATAGGAGGGACGGACGATGGCTGGACTTGAAAATATCATGGACGGAGTCGTTCTCTAGAGCTGTGTTGATGATGTAGGTAATGAATGGCAGAAGTTTTGGAAGGCCGTCCCGGTAGAGAGAATCTGGGAGGGTGTCTAGTTCGCAGGTTTTGAGAGCCATGGACTTTATGGTCTTGTGGACTTCGTCCTGAGAGACGGACCGGAAGAAGGAGAAGGGGTGCCGGAAAAGGGGTTGTCGGGAGGGCAAGGCGGAGAAGGCAGAGTGTCGAGTGTGTTCCGCAATGTTTTGGATTTTGTCGGAGAAATAGGTGGGAAATAAGCGGAGCGAGGGGAGTTTCTTCTTTGCTGTGTATGTTGGGGAGGAGGAGAGTGTTTTAGAAAGTGCCTAGCGAGTGTGTTTCATGGTAGCGTAGAGGGTTTTGGAAGAAGTGGATTCCAGGATTTGTTTTGAAGGTGTTTACGTTTGGAGTCGGAGATCATTCTGCAGACTTTGGATCTAGTTGTTTGGAAGATCTGTCTGTGAACGGTGAGGTCAGATGAGCGCCAGCAGTTTTGAGTTTAGGATACTGATGGCGGTAGGAATGAAGGAGCGCTTGTACACGCTACGTTTTGCCAAAGGAGCACGCAGTCGTCTACCCGGAGGGCAACCATTTTGAAGATGCGTCATGAGGGGGGTGGGGTGTAGGCACACGGATAATTTTGCCTGCTTTTCTCTTTTACTCTTATAAAACAAAGCTCGTACAGCCCAAGAGAAAGGATCTTTGCTCATGGCCCAACGATTTGTGCCTTGCCAAGTTTGACGACCACGTAGTCAACTTTGCCTTATCTCTTACAGTTAGGTTTCCAAACCATGCTGTAACATTAAAAATGAGAATGCTTTCAATTTAAGATCTGTACACTATTTCTAAAATAACTGAATCAACGTGAAAGGACTTTAATTTCCTCAAAAGATACAATCTCTGATTTGTCTTTCTGCAAACACTGTCAACATGAAGACTAAAACTAACATTTTTGTCCAGAACAGTGCCCAAGGTACTTAAAAGAATCAACCTTGTTCCACAGCTTCATAGTTTATCATAACTGGCCGCAACAGAGGATGCGCCCCGCGCCCGACCCTCCTCAAAAACAGATTCCTTAGTTTTTTAAACAGTTAATTCCAGAAAGGCTTGGCAATACCAAAAAAGTGAGAAATTTTATGAATTCAAAGTACTGAGAGATGTGAATGCTCGTCTTTAAGGCGTGCAACCAAAGCCATTGTGTCTGGCAAATTTGATAAGGGTGAGAATATGAGTATTGCACGTTAATTCATGGTGTAATATCGAGAAGAGTACAGGAGACAGGCACACCCCTGAGGCGCCCCAGTGTTCAAAACTCCGCTCACTAGACATGCATCCACCCACGACTGACCCTCTGTGGCCGGATCGCACAAATACAAGCCCTTATCCAAAGAACGAGTTGCGAGTTAACTTGAAGATCAAAAAGACGAAAAAGAAGCAAGTGCGGCTGTAATGTATTAAAGGCTGAAGAAAAGTCCATGAAAAGTACTCTAGTGAATGTTCCAGCTTTATCGAGATGACTTAAGACAAGATCAAGAAGAAGAACAGAGGCATCCTCACCCCCCCTTCTAGCCCTGTAAGCAAACTGAAAGGGATCCATGCGATCGGCCACAGAAGCAGTCAGCTGATTGCACACCACTCTCTCCATGCATTTATACAGTATAGAGGTCAAGGCCACAGGCCGAAGATCATTATGAGTCTTAGCATTGGGTGTTTTAGGAACAGGTATGATCACAGAAGTTCTCCAGACACGTGGAACAAAATGAACATTTAAAAACAGTTGAAATAAGCGAGTGAAAACCTGACTGAGCTGACTAGAACATTTTTTCAACACCTGACCACACAAACCATCAGGCCCAGGGACCTTCTCGGGTTGACACGTGCAAAACAAGAAGCTACCTCTCTCTCTCTCTGACACAGTTACACTATCTGGCATTGCCACAAGAGAATCGCACAGAGTGCCACACTCATGCTTAAAGTTATGCACATCAAAGCGAGAGTAGAATGTGTTCAGGTCATTAGCGAAAGCAGTGGCATCATCACATTGAATCTTCTGTTTGTCCTCCCCCCTCCCCATCATCACATTCAACCCCCTCCAGGCATCTCTTACATTACCTGTTGTAAAATTTTCCTCTACTTTATTCTTGTAGTGTAGTTTAGCTGCTCTCGCTTCCTTCTAAAATCTTTTTCCAATTCTCTCACTTTCTCTGCATCTCCACGCAAAAATGCCGTTTTTTTCTCTCGTTCAAGCACTGTTTCAATTCTTTAGTAATCCACGGCTTATTATTAGAAAAGACTCTGGCATTGCCACAAGAGAATCGCACAGAGTGTCACACTCATGCTTAAAGTTATGCACATCAAAGCGAGAGTAGAATGTGTTCAGGTCATTAGCGAAAGCAGTGGCATCATCACATTGAATCTTCTGTTTGTCCTCCCCCCTCCCCATCATCACATTCAACCCCCTCCAGGCATCTCTTACATTACCTGTTGTAAAATATTCCTCTACTTTATTCTTGTAGTGTAGTTTAGCTGCTCTCGCTTCTCTTCTAAAATCTTTTTCCAATTCTCTCACTTTCTCTGCATCTCCACGCAAAAATGCCGTTTTTTCTCTCGTTCAAGCACTGTTTCAATTCTTTAGTGATCCACGGCTTATTATTAGAAAAGACTAGTATCTCCTCAGTTGGAATTACATTGTCCTCACAGAACTGTACGTATGAAGTGATCGCGTCCGTCAGTCTATCGTAGTCTGATTCGTTGTCAAAAAACACATCCCATCCAGTTGTGTCAAAACAGCCTCTCAAAGTCTCCACACTATCATGGTCCCACTGCTTGACACATCGTGTCTGCGGCGGTACACGCTTGACTACTTGCCGACAACGGGGAAGCAAGTGCACCACGTTATGATCTGATCGGCCGAGGGGCGGGCTTACACGGTTAACATAGGCCTCAGGAATGTTCAAGTAGTAGCACTTGTCGAGAATCTTGCACTTGCGGGTAGGATAGGTGACATACTGATGGAGGTGGGGTAGATGTACTGACACATCACACGTGTTAAAGTCCCCCAGCAGAAACACATGCTGATCGCTAGCCCTACTCAGTGCACGATTGTAGCACTCTGCGATGCGATCGGCAGCTATTGCGTTGTAAAGGGCTGGCTTAGCTTTCTCCCCACCCTACACCCGAGACAGTCTCGGCGAGATACCCGTTCCACCCCTTTATTAGGTTCGGCACGTCTGATCTTGTCTCAGAGAGTTCGCCGAACCTAATAAAGGGGTGGAACGGGTATCTCGTCGAGACTGTCTCGGGTGTCTCGCCGAGACAAGGTTCGGGTTTGTCTCGCCCAGTTAAGCCATTATTTAGGGCCGGGAACATAAGCAAGAATAACAGTTAATTGGCTGAATTCTCTTGGGAGATAGTGTGGGCGGAAAGACACAGTCAAGATCTCGAAGTCCTTAGTGCTAATAGTCTCGCGCACTGTGTAGTTAGTTACCCTTGTTGACAAACATTGCCAGCCCACCTCCTACACATTTTTCAGTGCGATCTTTGTCCCTGTCAAAGCGAATTGTATTGTAGCCCTCTAAGTCGCCAATGTCCTTGTCTTGGTTAAGCCACGTCTCTGTGACACACAACAAATTGCAACGGTGAAAGTCGCCGTCATGTCGCACAAGCGCTGTCAGCTCGTCCATTTTGTTGACCAATGAGCGAGCGTTTGTCAGTGACACAGTTGGCAGTGGCAGTCTACTCCCCCTCCTTCGAAGTCTATTCCTGATACCTCCCCTAGATCCCCTTTTCTTCTGCTTCTTTCTCTTGGGTTGCGTACATACTACTAAATTAAATACAAGCGGTTTACATGTGCAGAGTGTGTTTACACTAGATGGTGCATACTCTTAAGGCGTATTTATAAGGCCGGTTTGTACTTTCAGGGCGTGTTTACAACCGGGTTACACATGCTTTGTGCGTTTACAGTGCAGTCTGTACTTGCTGGGTGTGTTTACGGTGGGTTTATATTTGCAGGGAACGTTCATATTTATCTTCTACTGTGTGATGAACCAAGAGGTGCGCCTTGCCTGGAGGCGCTCTTTCTGTAAACGATGCACTGGACGCGGGGAATCAGGTCAAGGTGAGTAAGCGTCGTCACGTGACCATCTTGTATACATTATCGTACTTTCCGCTGCCTTCCTTCGTTATGCCCACTGGGTAATGTGTCCCCTCATTATACCCATCGAGCAACTTGTTTCCTTCATTATACACACTGGGCAATGTGTGCCTTTCATACTACACACTGAGCAGTCTGTTCCCTTCATTACGCAATGTGTGCCCTCATTTTATGCTCTGAGCAGTTGTGTTTCTTCATTATACACTGAGCATGTGTTTCTGCATTATACACTGAGCATGTGTTTCTGCATTATACACTGAGCATGTGTTTCTGCATTATACACTGAACATGTGTTTCTGCATTATACACTGAGCATGTGTTTCTGCATTATACACTGAACATGTGTTTCTGCATTATACACTGAACATGTGTTTCTGCATTATACACTGAACATGTGTTTCTGCATTATACACTGAACATGTGTTTCTGCATTATACACTGAGCATGTGTTTCTGCATTATTCTCACGGTATACTCACTGTACACGCACTCTCCTTCAGAGATTCCTTCATTGTATACTGAGCAGCAAATGAAAATGCGACATTTTTGGAATCATCGGAAACACGTTGTGTTTCCGTTGATTCCAGAAATGTCGCATTTGTTTTGCTCCTCAGTATACATAATACAGAATAGTGCACTGGCCCTTTGCACACACTTTGTGTAAAGTTAGACATCTTACACACTCTGTCAATGAGACTGCCAGTGCTAAATATTTGAAGAGTTTGGAAGTAACAGGATCGAGCGTGTGAATATGCGATACGCCCCTCTTCGGAGTGGAGAATGGGTGGGGGGTGGGGGGGTGGGGGGTGGGGGGAGGTGGTGGAGGGCTTCCATATTCATTGCGTCGAGTGACTTAGCGCACAATTCTTTCCTACCCTTTTATGTACTTTGACCAATCGCAATCTATGATCATTGGTCGATAATGCACAATTCTCTGCCCTGACAGCTGTTACCTACTTTACTTTGACACTCTGTCAATGCTTCATTCACACATAGCTCACATACTCTATCAATCGCTCATTCACACATCGTACACCTTGTATCGATCACTCATTCACACACTGTACACCCTGTATCGATCGCTCATTCACAAATCGTACACACTGTATCGATCGCTCATTCACACATCGTACACCCTGTATCGATCACTCATTCACACATCGTACACCCTGTATCGATCGCTCATTCACACATCGTACACCCTGTATCGATCGCTCATTCACACATCGTACACCCTGTATCGATCGCTCATTCACACACCGTACACGCTGTATCGATCGCTCATTCACACATCGTACACACTGTATCAATCACTCATTCACACACCCGCTCCCGTTTACTTCCACACTCTTCAGATATTCTTCAAACATGCAGACACGCCTCTAACATGCAATTTCATTATGATTACGTTATTTAGCATGCGGCTACCGCTGGTGTTTGTGCCATTCCATATCCACGATTACGTTATATCACAGTTGTCGTACCATTACTACTTCATTATGACTACGTCACCTTAATGCGGCTATTCCCATAAGTTTGTGTCATTAAGTGATTATGTTTATGCTATTTCAACCAAGAAAGCTAAGGTCTTCGGGCCCACGACGGCCGCAGTGGGCCCGCGCACGACTGTGGATTACACTAACACGACAGTGCGCGGGCCCGATGCGGGCGGCGTGGGTCCGAAGACCTTTGCTTATTGGGGAAAATGCAGTTTCTATTACTTCATTGTGTTTAAGTTACTTTGGAACGTGTAGGCCTATGAATGACTGATTGTTGTGACGTGCATAATTGCAATCACTGTATTTTACTTCATTATAATTAGTTGTTTTTTTCTAACCACATTATTGTTACATTATTTGCTACACTATGATTATGTTATTTACTACATTATGATAATATGATTTTGTGGCTGCCCCCGAGCTTTGTGTGATTTTGTCATTATGACGTCACTTTACATCGAAGTTGTCCCAAAATTTTGTGTGATTTTGTCATCATGACGTCATTGTACACTGTAGCTGCCCTTGGGCGTGGTGTGATTTTGTCATCGTGACGTCATTTTACACTGTAGCTGCCCCTGAGCTTTTTGCGAGTTTGTCATTATGACGTCATTTTACACTGCAGCTGCCCGTGAACCTCACCCAAGGGCTGACGAAGGGCAGAAACCGCTTGATAGTCTTGGAGCCACGTCACCTTCTATGTCTGGCGACCGTTCAACCGCGATGACGTCAGTCCAGATCCTGACTTCAGAAGCTGGAGAATTTGGTATCACCCTCACCACTCTCTCCACCTCCGCCACGTACTTCGACGGCGACAACAAGTGAAAGATAACTTCTGACGCGTTGTCCATATGTTATAACTGTTCGCTGTTCAAGTTATACCTGTCAAACCGGTCATTATTTTATCTCAGCGATTCACAGACCTTACCTAACTTGTACTACACATCATTTTGCTAGAGAACTAGTTCTCCAGCAGTCTTTTTGTTTTCTTTTATTTGTTTGTTTGTTTGCATGTTGCGGTTGCATTTGTTTTCAAATATGTCCTTAAATACACGTCAGCCCCATACTGGAGCGCCAATACATATACGTCTGTATCGGTTATCACACAGACTAGGATTCTTGCCCCCTAGCGCAAACCTCATGAGCAAACGGTACTCGGACCGGTCAGTCATACGTGGTCTGTGTACAGCTGTTGGCGGGCCACCTAAGGCTGACATCGGCCCAGGGGCCTTTTGTTTACTGGCTTAATTTGACAAAGGAAATGTACGATAGTATTGTGAAGTGACGTCTGCTTCCCACAACTCAGGTCTTAACTTATTCTGCCCCAGGACCCAGATCCCCAAAGTTGCCCTCTGAAGGACTGTATTACAATTCTAGAGACAGATCGAGCATGATAGTTCAAGGGTGGTGCCAGAATAGCTTGGCGCCTATGGGCGCCAAGCTATTCTGGCACCACCCTTGAACTATGATGCTCGATCGATGTCTTGCTGTGATGTGTCGGGGCTGAATGAGTTAAACGAAGATAGCTGGGTCTTTCAGCAGGCAACTGATACAGACGATATCCTAAGGGAACGAGGGCTTGAGACAACAACGTGATTTTGGCCTGAGTTGCCATGTTACAGCCCAGATGTTGATCCGGTTGAGATCATAAAGGGCTAAATGAGGGACCACAATGACAGGCCGTTCCATTTAGTACTGATTAATTGATCCTAGGACAAAACATATAATGCTAGGACTAAATATATTATCCTAGGACAAATTCGATTTAATCCTAGGACACATTCGATTTAATCCTATGACAAAGTCGATTTAATCCTAAGACAAATTCGGTTTATCCTAGGACAAATTACTATAATTCCATCCAATCAGCTTTGATGCCTCCAGCGAAATTGTCCAAACGAATGACCGTATTTTTCACCAGTCAGTGCGCTTTATGTCACATGGGACGATTCCTACAATGTGATTTGTTAGAATTATTTATAAGAATAATTATTTATTCCTAGAATTAAATCAAAATTGGCCTAGGATAAATTATTTAGTCCTAGCATTAAATATTTTATTCCTAGAATGAATTATTCAGTTATAAGTGGCACATGCAGCTATGGGAAGCCATTCCACTCATTATTCATGCTAGGACAAAAATACTCAAGCCTAAAATAGTTTATCCTAGGAATGAATAATTATTCATAGGTCTAATTCCAACCAATCAGACAGCAGGGATCACCACATGTGGTATGACACGCGATGATTTGCAAAAAAATACGGTCATTCGTTGAACGATTTCGTCCGAGGCATCTTGGCTGATTGGTTGCAAATTGATATTTGTCCTAGGATTAAATCAAATTTGTCCTAGGAGTAAATCGAAGCTGCCCTAGGATTAACACTTTGGCTGTTGGCAGCGCTTTTTGTCGCGATGATTCCTACAGGAAGGGTTATAGTCCTACAGGAAGGGTTATAGTCTTACAGAAAGGGTTATAGTCCTACAGGAAGGGTTAGAGTCCTACAGGAAGGGTTATAGTCCTACAGGAAGGGTTATAGTCCTACAGGAAGGGTTATAGTCCTACAGGAAGGGTTATAGTCCTACAGGCAGGGTTATAGTCCTACAGGCAGGGTTATAGTCCTACAGGAAGGGTTATAGTCTTACAGAAAGGGTTATAGTCCTACAGGAAGGGTTAGAGTCCTACAGGAAGGGTTATAGTCCTACAGGAAGGGTTATAGTCCTACAGGAAGGGTTATAGTCCTACAGGAAGGGTTATAGTCCTACAGGAAGGGTTATAGTCCTACAGGAAGGGTTGTAGTCCTACAGGCAGGGTTAGAGTCCTACAGGAAGGGTTATAGTCCTACAGGCAGGGTTATAGTCCTACAGGAAGGGTTATAGTTCTACAGGAAGGGTTATAGTCTTACATAAAGGGTTATAGTTCTACAGGAAGGGTTATAGTCCTACAGGAGGGGTTATAGTCCTACAGGAAGGGTTATAGTCCTACAGGCAGGGTTATAGTCTTACAGGAAGGGTTATAGTCCTACAGGAAGGGTTATAGTCCTACAGGAAGGGTTATAGTCCTACAGGAGGGGTTATAGTTCTACAGGAAGGGTTATAGTCCTACAGGAAGGGTTATAGTGCTACAGGAATCATCGCGACAAAAAGCACTGCCGACAACCGCAGGGTTAAGTCGCCTTTGTCTTAGGATACACTATTTAGTCCTGGCCTTGAATATATTCGTCCTTGGATCAGTTAATCAGTTATAGCGTGGACGGGCTACCATAGACCGCCTGTACAAGCTGGAACTGCAGGAAGCTGTGAAAATGTGGAGAAAAACCGCACGAACTGAAGAAGCGCCATTTCACACAGTTCCAGTTTCCACAGGCCGGAAGGAATAAAGTATTCCGACGAGCAAAAGAAATGCGAATCATTCCAAAACTGTCGCATTTCTTTTGCTCGTCAGTGTAGTTAAACGTTTAAGGCTTAACTTTTTGGGTCACCACACAGGTGATTTCAAAGATGGGCACCGAATAGGGTCTGTACAAATTGTACGCGCTGCTAGTGATACTGTTTACAGCAGACCTTCTGTGTATATTGCTTGGTGTGGTGGATGTGTCCTTAGTGTATTTTAACACTCTCTTGTACGTGCTGTCAGCAGTATTGTTTACTGTAGACCTACCGTGTGTATATTGCGTGGAGTGGTGGATATGTCCTTAGTGTATTTTAACACTCTCTTGTACGTGCTGTCAGCGGTACTGTTTACTGTAGGCCTACTGTGTGTATATTGCTCGGTGTGGTAGATATGTCCTTAGTGTATTTTAACGCTCTCTTGTACATTTTCTTCTTGGCTTGATTTCGCGAACGAAGATTTTATAGGAGTTGCCCACGACGTCTGCAGGCTTGTTCGTGGCTGCGGAGGCCAATCCGGGACAGGCAGGTTCGAACACAGTGGCTGCAGGGGTATGGCCAGGGTTCTGAGTTGCGGCATCTCTGTTTTTTTCTCCTGAGCCGCTTGTCCTTAAGGCTAGCTCTGCGAGAGTCCTCAAAGGAGACAGCTGCCTTGTAAATGGTGGAGCGCCAGGTGTCACGGTCCACAGCAAGCGAGGACCACTGGTGGTGGTCGATTTGGCAGGCACTATGTGACTTCTTGAGACAGTCTTTGTATCTCTTCTTTGGTGCCCCTCTGTCACGGTGTCCAGTAGCAAGCTCGCCGAACAGGGTGATCTTTGGTAGGCGATGATCCTCCATCCTGGAGACGTGGACCAGACTTGCACAGAGGACCCAGCTTTGCGCTGACATTGGTGACTACAGGGGCTTCTACGAAGCACTGAAAGCAGTGTATGGCCCCAGACACCTGGTACAAAGTCCCCTGCGAAGCGCGAATGGCCAGGCACTCCTCACAGATAATACCTCCATCTTGAACCGCTGGTCGGAGTACTTTCAGAGCCTCTTCAGCGCTGAGCGCACTGTTCAAGAAGCAGTCGTCCTACAAATCCCACAACTCCCAGTAAAGGTTGAATTGGACGAACCGCCCACCGCTGAAGAGACCCTCACAGCCATCCACCAGCTCAAGAGTGGCAAAGCAGCAGGCATTGATGGAATACCACCAGAGATCTGGAAACATGGAGGCAGAGCACTGCACAACAAGCTCCATGACCTCTTTCTCTGCTGCTGGGAGGAAGGAACACTACCAAAGGATCTCCGTTATGCTGTCGTTATCACCCTGTACAAGAACAAAGGCGAGAAGTCAGACTGTTCCAACTATCGGGGAATTACCCTGCTGTCCATTGCTGGGAAAAGTCTTGCAAGGCTGCTCCTGAATCGGCTGGTACCTGCCATCGCTGAAGACCACCTCCCAGAGGGCCAGTGTGGCTTCAGAGCAAACAGGAGCACCACCGATATGGTCTTTGTGCTGAGACAGCTTCAGGAGAAGTGCCGCGAGCAGAACAAAGGGCTGTACGTAACGTTTGTCGACCTAACAAAAGCGTTTGACACTGTGAGCAGGCAAGGCATGTGGCAGATCCTGGAGCGACTTGGCTGTCCCCCAAAGTTCCTCAGCATGATTGTCCAGCTACACGAGGACCAGCAAGGCCAGGTCAGACTCAACAATGTTCTCTCAGAACCATCCCCTATTCTCTCTTGTACATGCTGTCAGCGGTACTGTTTACTGTAGGCCTGTATGCTACAGGGGCTGTATGCTAAAGGGGACTATACGTATTTGTCTATTTGTTGTCAGTTAGTGTCCTTGAGGTGATTACTTGATTTTGGTGTACAACGCTCATGCTGTAGGCTAGGGGCTGGAGATGGGGACGGTGTAGGCGATGGTGTGTGCTGCGCTGGATAGTACTCTGTCTTATTGTCATTATTGTTGTTGATGTTATTGATGTTCATGTTGTCATTATCCTCGCGGCTTCCTCGTACATTTCCATTACATTTTCACGAGACATTCTCTGAAAACACTGACAGTGTATCATTTTTGTTAATTCTGGTCGCTCAGTCCCCGTTTTGCAAATGTCTCTACCAAGCACATTCAGTATTTCCTTGTGTCTTTAAAGTTAACCCTTCAGGTGTCGTTAGCGCTTTTTGTGGAAGTCATGAATCACGTCGACCAAAGCGCTACCGACAGCCAAAGGGTGAAACTGCATGCTGCATTACCGTCATAGCGAGTTTCATATAGAATGTGTACTGTATGTGTCAAACTGCTGCATTACCGTCATAGCGAGTTCCATATACAATGTGTACTGTATGTGTCAAACTGCTGCATTACCGTCATAGCGAGTTCCATATACAATGTGTACTGTATGTGTCACGCTGCTGCATTACCGTCATAGCGAGTTCCATATACAATGTGTACTGTATGTGTCACGCTGCTGCATTACCGTCATAGCGAGTTCCATATACAATGTGTACTGTATTGTCAAACTGCTGCATTACCGTCATAGCGAGTTCCATATACAATGTGTACTGTATTGTCAAACTGCTGCATTACCGTCATAGCGAGTTCCATATACAATGTGTGCTGTATGTGTCAAAGCTGCTGCATTACCGTCATAGCGAGTTCCATATACAATGTGTACTGTATGTGTCAAGCTGTTGCAATTCCTTTTGTAAAATAAGTTTGCTGTTTTGTTTTCATTGTTGGCCCCTTCACTGAGGGAACACAGACGCACAGATCCTCATGACACCCCGTGGTTGCGTGGCCTCATGAAAATCTAGGCCTCTTACTGGCTTTATTCACATCCGGGTGCCTGGTGTAGAAACAGTTTCCCAGAAATGTGTTTGCATGGTTGTGGGGACACAGTGTGTGTGTACACCCGCTAGCAGCGAAGGGGTTAGCACATCTGTGTGACGTTTGCTGTTGCGCTGAGTGTGAAAAATCTGTGTATAAACTATTCCAAAATATAACACATATTATAATGTTGTATCTTTCATAATGAAACATGTTTAGATGCTTCACCGTGAAAGGTTCTAAACTAGTCACTGTAACCTACATTATGAGTCTTATCCAGAGAAAGAAACTTTTCCAGTCAAGGAATGAAGCAGTTAGGTTCTAGTCACTGTAACCTATACTAACGTATCCAGACAAAGACACTTTTTTCCAGTCAAAGCATATATCAGTTAGGTTCTAGTCACTGTAACCTACATTAACTTATTCAGAGAAAGAGACTTTTCCAGTCAAAGCATTAAATCAGGTAGGTTCTAGTCAGTGTAACCTACATTAACCTATTCAGAGAAAGAGACTTTTCCAGTCAAAGAATAAATCAGGTAGGTTCTAGTCAGTGTAACCTACATTAACCTATTCAGAGAAAGAGACTTTTCCAGTCAAAGCATAAATCAGGTAGGTTCTAGTCAGTGTAACCTACATTAACCTATTCAGAGAAAGAGACTTTTCCAGTCAAAGCATAAATCAGGTAGGTTCTAGTCAGTGTAACCTACATTAACCTATTCAGAGAAAGAGACTTTTCCAGTCAAAGCATAAATCAGGTAGGTTCTAGTCAGTGTAACCTACATTAACCTATTCAGAGAAAGAGACTTTTCCAGTCAAAGCATGACGCAGTGCGGGCCGCTCGGGCCATTAGTAAGGTTCCCCTTGCAACAAGCGACTCCCAACAACGAACGAGAGCGAAATCACGACAGATGACCCGCCTGTACCATCAGCATAGACAACACTCAAAACATCTCCAAGAGGCATAGATCCTCATGAGCCCGGAGGGCTCATGAGGATGTTTGCCTCTTGGAGATGTTTGGAGTGTTGTCTATGCTTATGGTATGTAGCTCATTTCGCTGTCGCTCGTTGTTGGTCGTCGTTCGTCCAAACGAAACCTCACTGTTACCGTACTCGGCTGAATCTGCAAATTCGTGATGTTGCAACTTGCGCGGCGCTGATTTCCAGGTCTTGTACACGATGCACGTAGTTAGACCAAAGCGGTGACCGCCAAGCGTGTAGAATGCAGAGAAGAACCCAACGAACAGAGAGAGGTGCTCAGGAATGACAGTTACAGCACAATTTATTAATATATATATATATATATATATATATATATATATATATATATATATATATATATATATATATATATATATATATATATAATATATATATATATATATATATATATATATATATGTATATATATATATATATATATATATATATTCATTACTTATAACAAAGGCGTCGCCCAAGCCAAAAAATGCACTCAATCAGAGTAGCTCCAAGGGACATAATTTTTCAATAAATTCTGAGAATGCTGTGCTAATGCCATGGAAATCCAGGCTGGTAAGCTTGCATTGTGTCATCAGGACATCAGCTGTCCTTTTGTGACTGCATCGCTTATTAGATCTTTTGAGCCTTCCACTGAACACCTACTACATAAAGTAATAGGGACTAGCCCCAGGCGCCCCGATATTCTCCAGCGGGTTGCGGGGCGCCTGGGGGTAGTCCCTATTACTTTATGTAGTAGGTGTTCAGTGGAAGGCTCAAAAGATCTAATAAGCGATGCAGTCACAAAAGGACAGCTGATGTCCTGATGACACAATGCAAGCTTACCAGCCTGGATTTCCATGGCATTAGCACAGCATTCTCAGAATTTATTGAAAAATTATATATATATATATATATAATATATATATATATATAATATATATATATATATATATATATATATATATATATATATATATATATATATATATATATATATATATATATATATATATATATATATATATATAATATATATATATATATATATATAATATATATATATATATATATATATATATATATATATATATATATATATATTATATATATATATATATATATATATATATATATGGGATTTCCTATGGGCACACTGAATTAAAATGTCCCCCAACTCTGAAAAGGATGAGCCATACAACCTATCAGCCACTCCACAGGCCCGCGTTGCACGTACATTGGTTTGGGAGGCAACGGTGTAATAGCGAAGCAGAAGATGGATCACGGACAGGTTTGTACACCTGGATGGTGTCCTGTAGATTACTGCATTTTACACGCTGGGCGGTCACCTAGTTATTATTGAACTGTGTTTTGTTTTGCAACTGTAATCCTTCTGTGCTTGGTGGCTGCCCCTACAGCTCTCTCTTTCTCTCTGGAAAATACTCTAAACCAGGACAAGTTAACTACGGTGTCCCCCAGGGATCGATCTTGTGACCTCTTCTATTTATAATATTGTCTTTGCATATTACTAACACTGCTGTCAACTGCAACCTGTTTGCGGACGATACGAGCCGCCATGTTTCGGTAGAAAAAAAAACCCAGCTGATATTAACCTTGGCTTACAAAGTAGCCTCAGCGAGGTTTCCGGCTGGTGCAGAGTGAATCATATGGTTCTTGATCCAGGAAAAACAAAGAGTATTTTAATCACTACACGACAAAAACACCAACGCCGACCACAGCCGTTACATTTACAACTGAACGCTAAACCGATAGAACAGTCACAAAGCGTAAATTCTTGGGAATACACGTTGACGAACAACTATGTTTGGAGACCCATATAAATACAGTCCGTAAAACCATTGCTAAAAACACTTTCCTGTTGTCCCAGCTTAGACAAGTAACGGATACACATACTCGTAAACTGTTTTTTCATGCCCATCAAGTCTCACGTTGATAATGTCTCCACAGTGTGGGACGGTTGTAGTGATGGTCACATGAACAGGTTAAACTCTATATATAAAAGAGCTGTCAAAATGATGGATACGCGGCCCATTCCTACCACAGACAAATTTAGACATCTAAACATTCTCGGCCTGCGTCAACAACTTAGTTTCAACAAATGCATCCTCATGCACAAGATATTAAATAACATTACACCACAGTATCTAACCACCAAATTTATGCCACAGCCAGAACGAGAACGGACCTCAAAGAACAATACTTTACCCCTACCTCTGCCTAGAATTGACCTCTTTAAAACTAGTTTATCATTTTCTGGACCCTTTGTATGGAACACTATTCCTGCACATTTGAAACTATAGCCTCGCTTGGAATCTTTAAAACGAAACTTTTCGATTACCTGATGAGCCAAACATACCATCACTGGGCATTTATTTAAACAAACCCTGATGGTTAATATTTGCATGTACTACATGCATTTATGTATAGTGCTTGTGTGTGTTGGTGTGGGTGTGGTATAAGATGAATGTTTAGTGTTACTATTATTCTGTGTATATAATTTGTTTAATTTTATTATTATTTTGTTTCTATTTAATTTTAAATTATTGTTGCATGAAATAATGTGTGTAAATATAATATCTTTAATAATAATAATAATAATAATAATAATAATAATAATAATAATAATCATAATCATAATATTATTATTATTATTATTATTATTATTATTATTATTATTTTAACCTAGTTTATGTTGTAGATGTTAGCAACGGCAAGTTTGTAAAATGACGATTTGTTTCTGTCAAAACTTTTTACCATTGATAAATAAAATTTCTTCATCATCATCTCTCTCTCTCTCTCTCTGTATCTCTCTCTGGTGCGTGTGAGCGTGTGTGTGTTCGTGTGTGTGTGTGCGGATTTTTTTATGGAAAAAGGTCTGCGCACCTATTCTTTTATCCTTGGAAAATAAAGTTTCATTACATTTCATCTCTCTCTCTCTCTCTCTCTCTCTCTCTCTCTCTCTCTCTCTCTCTCTCTCTCTCTCTCTCTCTCTCTCTCTCTCTCTGTCTCTCTGTACCGCTTCACGAAGATACGATGCACATGTATTTGATTTTGATAGAAATTTGCTAGTTTCGTTCAAGCAGTTTAGCTGTGGTGTCTATTTGAAGTGTGTGTGTGCGTGCGCGAATGTGTGTGCGTATGACTACGTGCGCGTATATGTGTTGGGCGGGGGGGGGGGGGGAGGGGGGGGGGGGAGGGGGGGATTGATTTGCCTGTGTGTGGAGGATTGTCTCACGTGGCGCATATTGCTCTGCGACGCGAGTTATAGACGTGTGTGTGTGTGTGTGTGTGTGTGTGTGGTTGTGTGGTTGTGTTAACTCATTCGAGACGTGCCGCCTACGGATACGCGGCGGTTTACCGCGTATCCGTAGGCGGCACATCTCGAATGTGTTAAGGGAGAGAAGGAGAGGGGGGGGGGGATAGGGGGTAGACGATATGCGCAAAGTTCGCAAAGCTTCGGAAAATGAAGTAGACTGTTTGTGCCTTCTCTGCGAAAGCGCGTTCCTTCCTTGTTAGTTATCCTCGGTAGTCACCGTCGTGAAATGCATTTGTTATTATTGTTGTTTTTGATTCAAAATGTACTGACTGATCAAAAGCTGGTTGGCAGCAGAATCTTAAATAATGGCGTTTTAAAATAAGTATACATATATATGCAGATTGGCATCAGTATTAGGTGCAGTATTCGGCGCGCGATCCATCTACCCACCCATCCATCCGTCCATCCATCAACACATCCATCCACCCATCCATCCAGACACTGTACTGCAGATGGTGTGAAGCGTCAGAGGATGTAGGAGGATGCATAAATTAACTCATTCTGCCCGAGACACCTCACAGCAAGATATGGCTCGACCATCATAGTTCAAGGGTGCTGGCAGAATAGCTTGGCGCCTATAGGCGCCAAGCTATTCTGGCACCACCCTTGAACTATCATGGTCGATCCGACTCCTGAATTGTAATGCAGTCCTCAGAGGATAACTCCAAAAATGCGGGTATTTCGTACCTCGGGCACAATGAGTTAACAACACGTAAAGCGATCTGCTCCATGGCGGGCTTTGATCGCTAAAGTTTGCCGATACAACGGGTTCTCAATGTCGCCTTGCCTTAGCTAAGACTCTCTATCCTTCTTTTCACAATCCACGTGAGTAGGCACACGTACCAATCCACGTGAGTAGGCACGCGTACCAATCCACGTGAGTAGGCGCACGTACCAATCCACGTGAATAGGCACACGTACCAATCCACGTGAGTAGGCGCACGTACCAATCCACGTGAGTAGGCGCACGTACCAATCCACGTGAATAGGCACATGTTCCAATGCACGTGAATAGGCACACATACCAATCCACGTGAATAGGCACACGTACCAATCCACGCGAGCAGGCACACGTACCAATCAGCGCGAGTAGGCACACGTACCAATCCACGTGAGTAGGCACACGTACCAAACCACATGAGCAGGCACACGTACCAATCCACGTGAGTAGGCACACGTACCAATCCACGTGGGTAGGCGCACGTACCAATCCACGTGAGTAAGCACACGTACCAATCCACGTGAGTAGGCACACGTATCAATCCACGTGAGTAGGCACACGTACCAAACCACGTGAGTAGGCACACGTGTTACACTATAAGTGTATACGACCAATATCACGGTCGGGTAATTTTATAATTTCCCTTGATATGAAAATAACGAGGGTATAATTAGTACCACGGGCTCACGTGGAGTTGACAAGTGGCCGGCCCTACTAAGCTGGGACTAATGAATAAATAATGAGCCCTCGTTAGTAGTGAGGAACACAGACTCCTGCTGACAAAGAATAATTATGAGAGTCAGTAATAGGTTACTGGTCAGCTAAGATCAGAGGACGCTGGCCACCATAATAGATGTGGAATAATTAGGAGAGACAGTAATGGGTCCCTGGTCAGCTAAGATCAGAGGACGCTGGCCACCATAATAGATGTGAAATAATTAGGAGAGACAGTAATGGGTCCCTGGTCAGCTAAGATCAGAGGACGCTGGCCACCATAATAGATGTGGAATAATTATGAGAGACAGTAATGGGTTCCTTTGATAGCTAGGATCAGAGGACGCTGGCCACCATAATAGATGTGGAATAATTAGGAGAGACAGTAATGAGTTCCTTTGATAGCTAGGATCAGAGGACGCTGACCAGCATAATAGATGTGGAATAATTATGAGAGACAGTAATGGGTCCCTGGTCAGCTAGGATCAGAGGGCGCTATCCACCAGAGCAGATGGGGGATAGATTATGGGCGACAGTAATAGCTCCTTTGACAGATAGGGTCAGGGGACGCTGGCCACCATGATAGATGTGGAATAATATGGGTGACAGTAATAGCCCCTTTGACCGGTTGAGACAAAGGGGCGATGCCCTCGGCCAGAACGGGTATATATATTGGGGGTAAACACCAGAACGGGAGAGCTCACAACGAAGAAAACGAGATAGAGAGAGAGCTCGCACAATGTCCAGAACGAGAGAGCTCACAACGAAGGGAACGAGATAGATAGAGAGTACACAACGAAGAGAGTGAGATAAATAGATAGAGGGAGCTGAGAAGCGAGAGACCGAGCTCCGGTATTTTCGCCATTTTAGTATGCCATGCTAGTAGGTTGGTTGTGCCCAACCTATTAGACCCACGATGACCAAGAAATAAAAGACTCTTCTGGAAACACTCTTGTCTGGCTTCGTCTTCCATCTACAACACCTTGCGTGTGGCTGCGGTAGTGTAACACTACCTTATCTTCTTATTTGGTGCCGTGACCAGGATCTCGGAACGGGAAGAAACAGAGGAACGAAGAAACAGAAAAACTAGACTATCAGCACCAAATCGACAGCCAACGACGCAAGGGTGGAAGAGCAGACCAGAAAGAGAAGAGAAGAGTCAAGCCAACAACCCGAAGAGAAAAGCAGAGTTCGAGCCCACGTCAAGGAAAAGCAGAGTTCGAGCCCACGTCAAGGAAAAGCAGAGTTCGAGCCCACGTCAAGGAAAAGCAGAGTTCGAGCCCACTTCAAGGAAAGCAGAGTTCGAGCCCACGTCAAGGAAAAAACAGAGTTCGAGCCCACGGGACGTCTGCGACTCATTCAAGACCAACAGCCGAAAGGATCACGGGGTAAGTGACTTTTTTCGTTTAACCCTTGTTGAGTCTTATATAGGAGCCAGACCAGTTAGCTAGAGTTGTGTTGTTGTTACATTTAAAAAGAAACAAAAATGGCAGAGGAAGTGTTTAGGATTTTAGGCGAAAAAGTAGAGGAAATGAGTCAGGCGATTAACGCCCAGAGTATAGGGCAGATGGTAGGAACGTTTGACGGAAAGCCTACCAAATTTAGGGGGTGGATAAAAGAAATTGACAAATATGCAGTGCTAATAAAAGCCCTCAACAGGCGCCCCGTCATTGCTTATCAAGCAAGCTCGGGGGTGGTGAGTGATTTTATCCACCGATTCTTACAAACGGAAGCGGCAGGGGATTGGGATGAACTGAAAAGGCAGCTAACCGTAAGGTTCGGCGAAATCGCCGATGAAAATCATGCTTTTGCGTTGCTACAGCGGGTGAAACAAAACCCGAGGGAAAGTGTGCCTCTGTACGCAGAGCGACTAATGACTCTGGCCGGCGAAGCCTTCCCGAGTCAGATGGGCGCGGCTGTGGTACAACGGCAACAAATAAATTTCTTTGTTGACGGATTGGCGCACGACTTTCTTAAGATGAAAGTCCTGAGGGACAACTCAAATACGTTAGATAGGGCCGTGCAGGTGGCCATGCAGGAGGAAAACCTTCGCCATAGGTTTGAGCTACGCACGATAAACAATCGGCCAGTTAGTCAGCCGAGAGCGACAGCTAGGGGTGGAGAAGAGGCTATGGAAGTAGACCATGCTCGTCACCGTAATTGTTTTAAATGCGGGAGAGTAGGGCACCAGGCACGAAATTGCCGAGTGATAGGGACGGTTGGTCAGCAAACAATGCGTCCCCCGATTCAATGCTGGAAGTGTGGGGAACGAGGTCACATTCAGCGGGAATGTAGAAAGGCCAGAAACAGGCGGCCACAAGGTCAAAGAAGGTTTCCGCCGAGGCAGGAAAACTAGAAGGTTCTGCGGCACACGAAGCCGTTACGCAGGACCGGAAAAGTAGAAAGAGTCAGTTGTTTAGCATTAATGTAGCGGGTAGTCCTAAGTGCATAGTGTTCAAAATTGGGAAGCAACGATTTCGTAGCTTGATCGATACGGGAGCAGAGGTGTCTTTGATTAGCAAGGGGGCTTACGATAAACTCAGTCATAAGCCAAAGTTAGGAAAGGGAGATGTGTCGTTACAGTCAGTTAGTGGAGAAGCTTTACAAGTATTGGGGAGTTCAGAATTAGAATTTACGGTAGCGGGGCAAAAGTTTAAACATAAGTTCTACATGGTATCAGTGCTCAACAGGAACTTTATTTTGGGAAATGACTGGTTAGACAAAAACGGGGTGAGGATTTATTTTGACTTGAAGAAACTCAGAGTCGGAAGTGTTTATGTGCCCTATGAACAGGACATCCACATTTCGTCTTTGGTCAGAGTGACTAAGACGAAAGTGATAAAACCTCAGACGGCAGAAGTACTCCAGGTACGGATGAAGAATGCTCCGTATTTTGCAAGAGAGACACTCTTAGAGATTTCGGAAACAGACAAGGGATTTATAGCACAAGAACCGGGACTGTTAGTGACAAGCACGGTAGTCAGGCAAAATAATCACCAGACGTATCCCATACTGATAGTAAACAACACAAACAAGACGTATAGAGTTAGAAGGGGTTGTGTTGTAGGGAAGGTAACAGCAGTTCAGGAAGTACATGAAGTACAAATAGGGTCGGTTGATCGGCAGGTATCGGCAGTCGACTTGACGGAAGTCACTGCGCCGGAGAATATGAAAGGTGTAGTGTCAGAGCTCATTACGAACAATCAAGACTTGTTCGCGAATAGCGACCTTGATTTAGGGGCTACTGACACTGTCGCGATGAAACTAGATACCGGCGATCATCCTCCCATTAGGATAAAACCGTATAGAATCCCGCTTCAAGATAGAGAGATTGTTGACAAGGCTCTAGAAGAGATGTTACAGGCAGGTGTGATAAGACGTTCTCAGTCCCCATGGTCTTTTAGTTTAGTGATTGTATCCAAAAAGGATGGTTCGAAACGTTTATGTGTTGACTTTAGAAAACTGAATGAGATTACAAAAAAAACATCGTACCCACTACCGCTGATAGATGACATTTTGTCACTGCTTGGAAAGGCCAAGTATTTTACCAGTCTGGACCTTAAGTCGGGATACTGGCAGGTCAAGATGGCGGATCAGGAGAGTAGGGATAGAGTAGCATTTGCATGCCACAAGGGATTATTCGAATTCACGAAAATGCCTTTTGGTTTGGTGGGAGCACCGGGATTGTTCATGATGCTTATGAATATCGTGCTAGCCGGTTTAGAAAGCTTTACCTGTGCCTATCTCGATGACATTTTGATCTTCTCAGAAACAATAGAAGACCATCTGTGTCACCTTCAGACAGTCTTTGATCGATTGAGACAGCATGACCTGAAGCTGAAACTCAAGAAGTGTCAGTTCTTTGAGGAAGAAACCAAATACTTAGGGTTTGTCATTAGTAACCAGGGGATAAAACCGGATGAGGAAAAGGTAAAAGTCATTAGGGCTATGGCAGCTCCGACCTGTGTCAGAGAGTGCCGTTCGTTCATTGGTATGATTGGGTTTTACAGGAAAATGATTCCTAATTTCTCCCAGATGGCTGAACCAATCATAGCACTGACACGAAAGTATGCGAGATTCAGTTGGACAGAGGAATGCCAGAAAGCGTTTGATTTGATGAAGGAGACGTTAGCCGTAGCACCAGTGTTAGCCTATCCAGATACACGGCGTCCGTACATCCTTTACACGGATGCCAGCGACACATGCGTGGGGGCATGTCTCGCGCAAAAATGCGATGAGGATTCAGACATTTCCCCAGGCTCAAAGGTAGAAAGACCTATTTACTTTCTATCCCATAAACTTAGTACCAGTCAGAGGAAATGGTCGACAATAGAGAAAGAGGCTTTTGCGATCCATTATGCGCTTCAAAAGCTAAATCACTACTTGCATAATGCGGAGTTTGTAATCCGCACGGATCACATGCCTCTTAAGTATTTGCTTAATTCACCAATGCAAAATAAGAAGGTGCAGATGTGGGCCCTTGGCATTTCAGGATATAACTGTACGATTAAATATATCCCAGGTCCTCAAAATGTTTTGGCAGACTTACTATCCAGAATGCCGAGTGGTACTCACATGCCAGAGCATGAGGAAGAAGTAGAGGTAACCAGAGAGGTCAATGACAATGCTTTTGTCATTGGAGTCCTAAACTCCAACCATTTCACACCCAAGCAGTTTGCTAGTTGTACAGTAAGGGCAGGGTGTGACGAGAAGCTGGAAAAAGTTGATCTTCCAGGGTTTGATATTATTGAGGAACAGGAGAAGGATTCTGAAATAGTGCGCTTAAAGGACTTATTGATTAGTGAACAAGGAACCATGACAGTCAATAGGAGGTACATGCTGATAGAGGATGTTCTATATTTCTTGTCTCATCCTGATGATGAACCAGTAGCCAGATTGTATGTTCCGTCTCACTTGGTAGAGTACGTAGTCAGACAGTACCGTGACGAAAATGGTCACTTAGGAATAGACAAGACGCATGACACAGTCAGCAGAAAGTATTACTGGCCTAACATGTACAAACAACTGTATGAATATGTTAGTGGGTGTGTCATCTGTCAGTCTAGAGTGTTACAAAAGAAAAGGGCCCCCGTACAGGAAATGGACATTCCTCCATACCCATTCGCTAAGTTGTCATTGGACTTGGCAGGTCCGTTTGACCGCTCCCTTAGCGGGAATCGCTATGTCATAGCATTCATCTGTCATCTGACAGGTTGGGTAGAGGCGTTCCCTGTACCAGATAAAACGCCGCAGTCAGTGGTACAGCTGCTCGTAGAAGAAATTCTACCCAGACATGGCTGTCCATTGCAGATAGTATCAGACAATGGATCTGAGAATGTGAATAGGGTTATGGCAGAAACGCTGGCAGAACTGAACATAGACCATGTCACGACCAGTCTTTATCATCCACAGTCCAATGCTAAGGTCGAACGTTTTCACAGAACTTTTAACGACATTCTGTCCAAAAAGATACAAGAAGATTTTTCGACATGGGACGTGCATATTAACCAGGTACTAGCAGCTTATAGGGTTTGTGTTTCGGAAACTACGCAGGAATCTCCTTTCTTTTTACTGTACGGTCGCGATCCAGTGCTACCGTTAGATAACATCCTTAGACCCCGAAGAAAATACGCTGAAGAAGATTTTCACAAGATAGCGCTTGAGCAGCAACACAAGGCCTTCACCCAGGTGTATCGGCGAATTAAGAAAGCACAGAAGAAGGGGGCTAAGTATGCTAATAGAGGCGTACAGCCTGTCGAGATTAAGGTCGGTGATCCAGTGTACCTTCGTAATCACCGTAGACACAATAAATTAGACAGTAAGTGGAGGTCGCACTATAGAGTGGTGGAACAATTGTCGCCTGTCACATTCAGGGTACGACATCAACTAGATGGCACTGAGGTCAGTTCACATGCTGAACACTTGCGGATAGCCAAGATTAGCGAGTGGCCTATTCCAAAAGCCAGGGGGAGAACATTACGTAAAGCCACACAGGTTGTAGCTCCAGAATCATCCGATAGCGACAGTGACGATGCAGTAGGGCAAGAGAACGCACGAGACAGACTGACTAGGGGGGTGCGAAAAGAGCGTGAGAATTCTTCATCCGAGGAGGACGTTCCGTTAATGGAGTTAAGAAAGCGCCTAAAGACAAGAGAGAAAAGATCTCTCTCAGCAGTAAACGTTAGTTGTAACAAGGGCACATCAGACAGTTCTGATGATGGGGAGATCGACGACAATCGTTCGATTCAGCCTAGTTTACAGACTGATGGGGTTAGGGAAATTCTTGAAGCGATACTGACTCTTCTGCCAAAGAATGCTTCAAATTAGAAATGCGACTCTCAGACGGTATCTGGGAGAGGACTATTGTAATGTGTAAATCATGAAGCATGATTTGAGTTTTGTCAGAGACAGTGGTATAAGTCTCTGGTGATATCTCGTATGTTGCAGACAACAACAAGATGAAGTTTTTTTTTAATTTTTTTTTTAGTCTGATAGTATTGGGGCTAGCGCAGGGTTTAAATATTAATCACAATGTCGTATTTCAAAAACTTGATGAAGTTACCACTAGTAACTGGAGATTCAGGTCGGCCTGCGCCAGAATCAATGACGGCTCAGTATGACTTAGAATCCACAACAATAGCAGTAGACGCGCAACGTACGCGGTTCGCGTTCCTTACGGAAGCTGAACTTGAAGCTCGTTCCAAACCCTTGATAGGATTCTGTGCGATTCGATGTGCAATATTATATCCTATGAACATTAATCAGTTTTGTGTTACGGCGCTGTTTTTAAACAATTCAGACGTAATTGCAACACACTGCCAAACAAAGGTCAAGTTGGGTACAGTGTTACCTATGGCACGGTATATAATGGATGGGCTATGGGTCATTAGTAATCATAGTCCACTAAAGATGAGTATTAGTTGTCACGGTAAAGGGGTCACGTACCAACAAATCAACCCACCATTATCGCTAATCCGCCTCAATGAATCATGTACGGCTATTAGTGATAGATTGATGTTAACCCCTTACTACCAACAAGAGAGCCAGTATCAGGTGGAAGACAAATTGATAGGATGGCTGGAAAACTATGCATTTTCCAATATAACGTTATGGAAACCATTTCATAGCACTTTACCAGACTACGATCCCATCTCTTTGTCCAAAGAGTTAGATGAAATTAAGGAAATGCCAATGGATCATCTAATTGCTCGACTTCAGAGCATGCAATTCGTTAAGCCAAAACAAGAATGGGTGATATGGAAACAGATCATCATTGGTTCTATCGTAGGGACAGTTGTAGTGATCATAATTGGGTAGGGTGTAAACGATATAAAAAGAAAACTAGCGCATGGTTTGGCTCCATATTATCACGACTCAGGAAGGGTGAACGTGAGGTCACTGTGCCTACGTTGATTTCGGCGGCTGTGCAATCAGCAGACGTGAATGACGTCGCAAGAGCGAAGGACTCAACGCCGATGATGGAGGGAGGAGTGCAGTTACTCCCCGCCTCGAACGTTGTCAAGTTTTACCCGTCGTTGGGGTAACCAAGGATCAACGTGTTGCGATCCAGGAAGAATCGTGAAGAATAACGAACACATGTGCAAAGACATAACCGAGTCGACGATTTTGATGTGAACATTTATGGGCGTGATTACGCCGGACAATAATAATTTTTAATAAGGAGTGATCGATTTAAATAAGCGGTCATTCCGAAAAATGATGTATTTTGTGGATAACATGTTTAATTGTTTGAAATGATGTTGTTGTCTGAATATTGTGTAATGAAAAAAAAAAACGAATCTTGTGAATTAAGATTCCTTTTTTTTTCGGGTAGGTTTGGGAGGAGTTGTTACACTATAAGTGTATACGACCAATATCACGGTCGGGTAATTTTATAATTTCCCTTGATATGAAAATAACGAGGGTATAATTAGTACCACGGGCTCACGTGGAGTTGACAAGTGGCCGGCCCTACTAAGCTGGGACTAATGAATAAATAATGAGCCCTCGTTAGTAGTGAGGAACACAGACTCCTGCTGACAAAGAATAATTATGAGAGTCAGTAATAGGTTACTGGTCAGCTAAGATCAGAGGACGCTGGCCACCATAATAGATGTGGAATAATTAGGAGAGACAGTAATGGGTCCCTGGTCAGCTAAGATCAGAGGACGCTGGCCACCATAATAGATGTGAAATAATTAGGAGAGACAGTAATGGGTCCCTGGTCAGCTAAGATCAGAGGACGCTGGCCACCATAATAGATGTGGAATAATTATGAGAGACAGTAATGAGTTCCTTTGATAGCTAGGATCAGAGGACGCTGGCCACCATAATAGATGTGGAATAATTAGGAGAGACAGTAATGAGTTCCTTTGATAGCTAGGATCAGAGGACGCTGACCAGCATAATAGATGTGGAATAATTATGAGAGACAGTAATGGGTCCCTGGTCAGCTAGGATCAGAGGGCGCTATCCACCAGAGCAGATGGGGGATAGATTATGGGCGACAGTAATAGCTCCTTTGACAGATAGGGTCAGGGGACGCTGGCCACCATGATAGATGTGGAATAATATGGGTGACAGTAATAGCCCCTTTGACCGGTTGAGACAAAGGGGCGATGCCCTCGGCCAGAACGGGTATATATATTGGGGGTAAACACCAGAACGGGAGAGCTCACAACGAAGAAAACGAGATAGAGAGAGAGCTCGCACAATGACCAGAACGAGAGAGCTCACAACGAAGGGAACGAGATAGATAGAGAGTACACAACGAAGAGAGTGAGATAAATAGATAGAGGGAGCTGAGAAGCGAGAGACCGAGCTCCGGTATTTTCGCCATTTTAGTATGCCATGCTAGTAGGTTGGTTGTGCCCAACCTATTAGACCCACGATGACCAAGAAATAAAAGACTCTTCTGGAAACACTCTTGTCTGGCTTCGTCTTCCATCTACAACACCTTGCGTGTGGCTGCGGTAGTGTAACACACGTACCAATCCACGTGAGTAGGCACACGTACCAATCCGCGTGAGTAGGCGCACGTACCAATCCACGTGAGTAGGCGCACGTACCAATCCACGTGAGTAGGCACACGTACCAATCCACGTGAGTAGGCACACGTACCAATCCACGTGAGTAGGCACACGTACCAGGTTGTCCATTGCCTTTTGAGCGTAATGGAAGGAACTCTCCTGTCTACGAAGGAGAACAAAAGCATAAATTTATTTCATTTCACGACATTCAAACTTTATAAACGAAGTTATTATTAGTTGTATTACGCGATCAGCAGGGCTTGCCAAGACAATCCTGCAAGGCACTGTGCAAGGAGGACGAAGGAGAGGAAGACAGAGGAAAAGATGGGAGGACAATATCTCAGAGTGGGCAGGACTGAAGCTGAGCGACACACTAAGAATGGCAGAGAAAAGAGTGGAATGGAGGGAGCTGGTTGCCAAGTCATCAGTGGTGCCCCAACGGTCGGCAAGACTACGGGATATAGATAGATAGATAGACAGACAGACAGACAGACAGACAGATAGACAGATAGATAGATAGATAGATAGATAGATAGATAGATAGATAGATAGATAGATAGATAGATAGATAGATAGATAGATAGATAGATAGATAGATAGATAGTATTACGAGTTAGGCTTTGCCAGTGGTCCGGACAGGGGGGTCGATGTCGGAGGTAAGAGTCGAGGGCTTTAGGGACCCCCCCCCCCCCCCCTGACCGGACCCTCGACGCGACAAGAACCAGTGGCAACGCCCAGCTCGTAATACATCGATTTTGTCTTCAACTGAAAAAAGTATAAGCGTGAAGTACACCCTTGAAAGGACCCCAATCTTTACGTGTGACGTAGAGATTCAGGGGACGTAATTTTCCATACTTCCGAATATCAGCAAGAAACCTCTTTCAAACTGCTTTCACCTGGAATTTCTCTCTCGGGTATTTTTCTTTTTTAAATTTAACACATTTTCAGTCAATCTTTTGGATGAAATTGTAATATACGCCGAACGCAACGCGCGCACATAGTTGTTTTGTTGCGTAACCCCCTCCATTTTTATTTATTCAACTTTTCGTTTCTTCGCCGTTTCGAATACGGACAGAACGAGATCGGGCCTTCGCTTCAGTTGAATGTTCTTGTCGTTGATATTATCTAACTTATCCATTTATGTTTTGTATGAACTGGTACCAGCGGTATCACAGAACACCTTGTAATGCACGCAGACTTTCAACCGGTCGCACGCACAGACTCACAAACGCAACGGACACACACGCAAATAACGCTAATTCTCATTCGTGACCCATTCGTGCAGTATACACGCAAAATATAATATCTTCTTTTCTGTGGCCCATATAATACTGACGAAAGAACACGGGTTCAAAAACTCTTCACAAAATACACAACTCTCAACACTAGCACGTCACACTTACATACACACTCAAAATAATAAAAGCCAGGTTAGGCAAACTGTCCTCACGTCATGCGATTATTAATGCGAAAATTGTTTTTTTCGTAAAAAGATTCAATTGTTTTTAGATTAACCCATATAATTCGTGAAATTAATCCCAAAATGTGAAAATATATTTTAACAAAAATTTAATTATCACTCAAAATGTTCTAGAGGTACAATGCTGGTTAACGAACTCATTCAACATGTCCCTTTTATCTAGCTATACGCAAAATATCTAGTAAAAATAAGAAAATTACGGGCTCCAGTGTGGATCAACCGGTTTTTGTGAAAGGGCCATTTTATCGCCAATATGCATCTTAATAAAAATGAGCATCTTAATAAAAAAAAAAATCGAAAAAAGGTCTCGAGATTATTTTTTTAGGGGCAATATCATACAATTTCAAGCTTGTCCGTCCTCAACGCAGGCTCTAGTCGCTCTCTCTCTCTCTCTCTCTCTCTCTCTCTCTCTCTCTCTCACACACACACACACACACTCACACACACACACACACACACACACACACACACACACACACACACACACACACACACACACACACACACACACACACACACACACACACACACACACAGCGCTTTGGCGCCAAAAAGACGTTCTCTAGAAAGGTTTGCGTAGCTAGACGTGACGTCATTTTTATCTTATTACTTCTTTGACAGATTTTCTGCCCCGCACGCCAAAAACGTCATGTGCATGCTCTGGAATGCGCTCCAACCAGACTACCGTATTTTCAATACGGTAGACAACAACCTCAACATCATGGTTTAATGTAATGTGACACGCGCTTAGTCAAGGATGTAGATGCAAGGAAACTGATGTTATTAGTTGAATACTTTTAATTACTTCCTCTCAATGTTTCCGCTCTTCTCGACATGCTGACAGATAACACGGATGTTCATTGCACCGTGATCACAGTTAAAGCCCCCTTGTCAGTTGCAAGGTCTGTCACAAGTCTCGTGTGAACAGCGAAGTGTGTAGATCGGCTGCAAGTCCCGGCAGACAGAGAGAGCGAGGGAGACAACCCCCCTTTAAGACTGTCTACCTAGTGCTGTCAGTGGCCCGTGTTCATCATGATCACGGTAAGTACTGAATGTGTGCTGGTCTCTAATGTTGGGCCCTATGTAATATAGCCACTGGCTTTACACTTGGCCTTATGATACTTTGTGGTAAGACCGTTGTATACGCAGCAATTTTGAATAAACTCACTCAAAGGTCAAAATCACCACGGGTCATTAACTCATTCAAGATACGGATACGCGGGAAATAAAAACTCCGTTTCCGTTCACAAGAACAACAGCGGTGGGAATAAAAGAGAACTTCCTTCTGTTTGTCTTCAGCTGTGACATCTGTACCGGCGGGCTGAGGGCAACAGCTCAAATTTTGTATTTAAAATATGGTCTTTTCGACTAATAATGGACATTGCCTTCTTCACTGTCGGCTGGTCAAAAAAGACTGCCTAGTTCTCTGAGGCTCACCAAATATTCACGTTTACAACAAAAACGTCAGGTCTCTTCAGATCTAAAATTAAAACTTCACATCTTAAATAAGAGCTTCACGTCTCTTCGCGTTTAAAATTTTTAAAAACTTCACGCCTAAAAAAAAAACCATTCACGTCTCAAATAAAAATTTCAAGTCTCAGATAAAAACTTCACGTCTCAAACAAAACTGTATGTGGCACGTGTTGAATGAGACACACAGGTGAAAATATTACCTTCTTGGACAAAATTAAAATATTCTCAAGTGCTGTTTCAAACTGTACACATTCCCGCGCATCCAACAAGTCCGGAAATGGGAAAATATCTTTTTTTCTTTGACCAAATGTTCATTTTTGTCTGAACTTTGACGAACTGTTCAAACAACCCTCACACAAATATATGTATAGTTGATGATACGACTCTTTATGCTTACTTGCTCGCTTGACCATTCAGGCCGTTTTCAATTGCAAGGTTGAACCCGGGTTGATGCGTTTACAGTGACCCTGACAAAGCATCTTAGGCATGCATCATAGCGCCCTCCATTAGACAACACGTAGCTCATAATGATTTTGGCTCTTGCAGTTTTGATGGTGACCAGTCTTTCTTTTTATTTTAATTATTTTTGTATGAATTTTTTTTGCGGCATAGAAAGAGATAATCTCGAACATGAGATTCAAACAACTTGTACAGCAAAAATTGGAGAAAATAAGATTTAAAAAAAACCCAACAGATCATTATGACAACGTTTCTGATAAACAGCGTTCTTACACTGACAGTTCGGCAACCACTTTAATTATCAGAAATGTTTGTTTTCTGCCACGGTCTCCAGACTGCTGGAGGCAAATCGTGCTGTAAACCTATAATGAGCATCTTCAGCCCAGTCAAAGATGAGATATCGCAGAAACATCTCATGTTCACTGTCGATGTGCAAATTGACTTCAAGGCTATGAAACTTTTGTGTCACTACTGAAATTCATGCCAGTGACGTAACATTCCCGATTATCTTTTGCAATGCGGAATGAAATCCAATCCCGTTTCAACCCTGCTTCGGAGCAGATTGAACTCTACCCTGTTCCAGCCCTAGTTCAAACAAGTGTAAACGCACCAACACGGGTTGTACTCGGCTTCAACCCGGGCTGATGAGGAACTGTAAACAACGCCATTATCAAATAGCCTAGCGGGCGCATCGACCCTGTCGCTCAAAAAGAAGGTTCAGTTGCAATAAGACGAGAAAGGACAACTCTAAGAAACATGAAATTTGGCGTCAAAACAAAAAAGATTGATGTTTGCATATGTTATAATGCTTATTCTTAGTTTGATGAGTATTTTATATATCGTCTATACAACACCGTACACGACGTATAAACATAATTTACGTGTCAAAGTATTACGATAATTTAGAATTTGAAAGTGCATGTGTGTACATTCTATATCTATTTTGACACACTACATTCTCACACGTAAATTATGTTTTGTTACCTAGTTACCTGTTACCTGGGCATTCCCCTGAAGAAGCCCTCACTGAGAGGGCAACAATTTGTGCATAAAATAAAAGTGTAACTCCTCCTAAACTACGTGGTATATGTGGATCCTTTCTTCACATTTTAAATATATATATATATATATATATATATATATATATATATATATATATATATATATATATATATATATATATATATATATATATATATATATATATATATATATGTGTACCCACGCTATAAAATGTTTCCTTCTTTGACACATGTATTGATATATTGTATAACAAGCAAATTAACATTCACGAGTTTGTTTGTTTGATATACTTCCCTTCCCAAAATCCCTTGCGCGCCAAGATTCGATCTTGATGATACGTGCTTTTTCAAAACAACAACGCGAAATATGTTCATACGGCATTAGCAACCTTCTTGTATGTAGTAGCAATAAAATAATTCTCCCAGCGCATACATAAACACACATACACATAAGCATAAACACACATGTCATTTTTCTCCGGAATTGAATTGTTGATTATTAAAAAGTATCGGTTTCACAATGCCTGTTTCGGAAATGGGCTCACTAACTGATTTTTATTTTTGTTGGTTACTCCTAAGTGTTATGTGACTGCCGGGAACGAAACAGAACATAAAAAAGATATATATATATATATATATATATATATATATATATATATATATATATATATATATATATATATATATATATATATATATATATATATATATATATATATATAATATATATATATATATATATATATATATATATATATATATATATGTGTACCCACGCTATAAAATGTTTCCTTCTTTGACACATGTATTGATATATTGTATAACAAGCAAATTAACATTCACGAGTTTGTTTGTTTGATATACTTCCCTTCCCAAAATCCCTTGCGCGCCAAGATTCGATCTTGATGATACGTGCTTTTTCAAAACAACAACGCGAAATATGTTCATACGGCATTAGCAACCTTCTTGTATGTAGTAGCAATAAAATAATTCTCCCAGCGCATACATAAACACACATACACATAAGCATAAACACACATGTCATTTTTCTCCGGAATTGAATTGTTGATTATTAAAAAGTATCGGTTTCACAATGCCTGTTTCGGAAATGGGCTCACTAACTGATTTTTATTTTTGTTGGTTACTCCTAAGTGTTATGTGACTGCCGGGAACGAAACAGAACATAAAAAAGATATATATATATATATATATATATATATATATATATATATATATAATATATATATATATATATATATATATATATATAAGTGTGTGTGTGTGGGGGGGGGGGGGTAGCATGGGTGGGCTCCATCACGGATTTACAACGATACAGTTTGCGATACACGACATGAATCACAATATAAAAACAAAACAAACTTCAAAAACCAATATTCGCGTTTCATGATGGAAAGATACGATAAAGAAAGAAGGTACACAACCTCTTTGAATGGCATTAAAGTCTAAAACGAGGGGGCGTGCTGGGCGAGGGGTGGGGGTGGGTGGGTGGGAGGGGGGGGGTGGGTTATGAGATTTCTTATTAGAGTTTACAGTCTGGCAACATACTTCCACTTTTCACGATGTAAGTATGGCGTTTTCACGAATCACAACATTCCGCTTATTTTGGCTTTCACGATTCACAAAGACCCCTTCTTTCACAGGTCATGAGGATGAAATATAAATATTGCTGTCGCGAATCACGATACGTGAGTAACGCCAATTACGCATCACGATTTCAGGGCATACCCCCCCCCCCCCCCCCCCCCCCCCCCCGAAACATTACAGTTCCACCTTTGCTCAGTCAGAAGAGTCATGTGGATCAGGGATATTACAACACCAACAAAAATGCGCTAACTCGTGCACGCACTGAACAATTATTAAATTCTAAAGTTCATTAAAAAAAGAAAAATCCGCCACTGAAGTTGATGCGAATAATCAATGATTTCACACAAGTTCACCCGCCTGGCGTGACAAATTAAAGGTATGATCAGAGACTGCACCTAATTATCATGTCAGGTAAGGCTAAGGAGCAGCCGCAAAGCCATGCGGCACAATTAGTCGCCTTCATCCCGCGCAAAAGTGACTAACCCGGATACTCACTGTAGCAGTATTACTCACCGCAGCAGTATTACTCACTGTAGCAGTATTACTCACCGCAGCAGTATATTGAAATTCGCCAACATGACATAAACTCCGTTACCACGTAGAACAAAAATGCAGCATAATTATACTAAAAAGTACCTTCATAAGAAGATGAGCGAAAGGTATGTTCCATGTTTAATCGAAAACCCACTTAAGTAAGCACAGAAAAGAACCCCAAAAGAAAAGAAACACATAACAACGACAGCTACAACACAATTTATTCATATTCACAATTTATCCAATTAAAAAAAAAAAGACATACAAACAAATACAGAATTTGCAACTTACCTGCAATCAAGTTACAAATTGTGTACTTGTGTGTATGCCTATTTTGAAAAAGGGTTTTGACTCGAAATATTAATAAATTGTGGTTTGCGAAGATCTTGCTTCGTCCCTGTCGGGGTCAGTGTGAAATGTCAAACAAGATTGTCTATACCGAGCACAAGGTTCCATAGTCTCACTACGTGAAAGTAAGAATGCCTTCATGATCGTATATTATATTATATGTGTGTAAGGAGGGGAGGGGGGGGGGGGAGGAGGGGGGTGGAAAGGGGGGAGGAAGGGGGGGGGACATTACCTGTATACTGATTTTATCAATTCATCAATAGTTCTTGATTGCATTATGGGTAAATTTAAATTGCTTACTGATGAAGTTGAATGTTTTGGTGCACATGTGCATGAATTATGTAATTATGTTGTGTATCATAGTAATACAAGAACTGATCTGTAACTACTTTAGATGTGGCTTTTGGGAAAAGAAATAGAAATGTAATAATATGTCAGTATGACCAATTCAATTTTGTTTTAATTATTGAATCTTCATACAGACAAAATCTTTTGTTTCATTTTCCTTGAATACTGTGCGTCTTTTGCAAAATAAACTCCTTGAAACTATGACTGGTCTGCATGTGTTTTAGGAAATTTCTTATATTGAAAGTATTAGGATGTGTGTATGATCAGTAGATTAAATGTGTGACTGAGATGTGAACTTGATGGAAATATGTTCTGCGTGATTGTGTCAGTGGCTGACTGATCTATGGTGAAAATATTGGTCAAGTAGAATTAAAAGAAAAAAGACTCCCAAAGCTTGTATTCACTAGCAAGGAAAGGGACTATGCATCAGAGACTGCAATGATAGTAATCACCCAAAAATTGAGAATTCGCCCTTTTGTTGCATTCCCTAGTGTCATTTTCACCATGGATCAGTCAGCTACTGACACAAACACACAGACATGATGGAAATGCAAAAAAACTGAGAACTGAGAAAGTTCATAGAGACTCAACAGAGAGTTGAAAGGAATGATAGAGCGGAAAGGAGGAAATTTGAGAGTGAACAGATGGCGGCGGCAAAAGAAAAACTTGTCCTTGAAACAGAGAAGTTAAAGATAGAAGCAGAACTGAAAGGAAGAGAGTTAGAACTGGACAGAAGACGTGAGGAGGCCAGTTCAGGTACGGGTGAGCGAAGGCGGTTCGGACATGCGGCGCCGAGACTGCAGTTACCGAAGTTCTGTCAGACGACAGACTCTATCGACGCGTACATTAGCAGGTTCGAGACGTACCGACTGGGACACATGACACAGAACATAGATGTGATGTACGTGATACGACCGCAGCCGTGGCCGACGTGACACCGTGCACACTCAAACAGTGCCGACACAGGACATGGACGCCGGTGATATCAGTGATAGCGCAGACATGCGATATACATCAGTGTACGCTGAGTACAGTGCCGAGAGGACACGGATGTATATTGACGCCTTATCTGTGGAATGCCCTTATCTGTAGATGCTGATGCAGAATACAGATTTCCCCCCTCTGAGGGAAATCCCCGCTCATCGCTTACTTGTTACCGTAGTCACTATAATAAAAATGTTTTTTGGACGGCACCGAACGTCTTGTTTATTGCTTAGTTCCCATCACCCCCACCCCTCTCTCACCCCACCCCTTTCTCAGTCGGTCCCCGATTCCAACGATCCCCCTTTTCTTTTCAGAAATTGTATTCTTTAAACTTAAAAAAAACACTATTCATAATATTCATTGATTGATTAACAAATGGTGTTTTTTTTTTATATTCTATGCATTTTTGTTCATTGCGAAATGTGTCAGGCTCGCATCATTTCATAGATATTTCTTGTATGAAAAGAAGAAAGAAGTGGCCACCATAAAACAATAACAGAAAGCAGTGACCCCACTTCTCTCTCTCTCTCTCTCTCTCTCTCTCTCTCTCTCTCTCTCTCTCTCTCTCTCTCTCTCTCTCTCTCTCTCTCTCTCTCTCTCAGTCTCTCTCTTCAAAATAATATTTTTCCGGCGGCTTTCAAAAAATCTAAAGTGGTACCTATACCTAAAACAAAAGACACATCTGATCCAAATAATTTTCGGCATATATCCATATTATCTATTCTATCAAAGCCTTTTGAGAAGCATGTACACAAACATCTTCTCGAATTCCTGGAAGAAAAGTCTCTCCTGAATAAATATCAATCTGGTTTTCGCCCTAAACATTCGTGTCACACTGCCTTGGTTCATATGATTGACACTTGGCTGCTCAACATCAACAGAAACAAAATGTCTGGTGCTGTCTTTCTAGACCTAAAAAAAGCGTTCGACCTTATAAACCACGAAATTTTATTAGAGAAACTAGACTGCTACTTTAACAAGAACAGCCCAGGGACACTCTCATTCTTTTGTTCATATATTGTAGGGAGAATTCAAACTGTGTACATCAATGCTACCTTCTCTTCTGAAAAGAGTGTTGAGTATGGCGTGCCCCAGGGATCCATACTAGGGCCGTTACTTTTCTGTTTGTTTATAAATGATCTTCCACTTTATATATCCAATCCAAATACCGAATGTGACATGTTTGCCGATGATTCAACTCTTCACGCTGGCGGGAAAACTGTACCTGAAATATCAAGCAATCTTCAGCTTTGTCTTCAGGAGGTCTCACTGTGGTGCAAAAATAATCAAATGCTTGTAAATCCATCCAAAACGAAAAGCATGCTAATCACAACACGCCAAAAGCATCAGCTCCGCCCCCATTCACTTAACCTCTCTTTTGATTCAGTTACCATTGAGCAAGTCAAGGAATATCGCCTCCTCGGGGTAATTGTTAGTGACCAACTGTGCTGGTTGCCCCATCTAACACAACTAGGGAAAACATTATCAAAGAAGCTATTTTTATTGTCAAGATTAAAATCTATCATTGATACTAGAAAGCTATTTTTCAACTCCTACATTAAACATCACATTGACTACGCATCTACTATTTGGGACGGCTGTAGTAAGGCTAACCTTAAGCGGATCAATTCTCTATACAATCGCGCAGTTAAACTGATCCTCCCAATCCCCTCTCTAACTTTGGAGGAAAAGCTTCAGGCAACAGGGCTCCTTCCTTTACATCAACACCTTACGTTTAATAAGTGCGTACTTATGCACAAAGCACTGAACGGGAAAGCCCCCCTCTACCTGGCTAAGCTTTTCACTGAGAGCGAAAGGGTCTACTGCACTTTGAGGAACAGTCTCGTCATTGAACGGCCACGAATTGACTTGTTTAAATCCAGCCTTTCGTACGCGGGTGCCTATTTATGGAACTCAATTCCTCCACATATACAGCAAACGAGACATCTTCCATTGTTTCGGACGAAAGTTTTTAAATACATCTCTGAGCAAACTTGAAAGAACGTAGATAATATGCCCAAAAGAGTCATGTCAATGATTTCCTGTGGTCCTCCGTTTTGCACTTGTTAGCTTTTACATAATATCTCTCTTTATCGTGGTGTTTTGCCAGCTCACTAAATTCATACACATGAGTAGCTGTATCATAAGTGTGCAGCCGCTTTCTATAAACACACTTTACATCGTAAGACCCTGTCATTTTGCTGTGTGTGTGTGTAATCTTCAGCGACTTTGGAACTTGTATCGGAATGTAACACAAGTGACCTGTGGGGTGTAGCCGCTTGTTTTGTGCTGTTAACATATTGTTGTAATGTTGCTTTTAATGTTGTACTCACAAACCAGATAGGTGAGGCTAGCGCTGGCAGAATTGTCAGTACTCAAACCAAGGGGAATCACAGCGCTGGACAGACAACAGTTAGATCCCCTGCCCCCGCCTATCAGGCACCCAATCGCCAGCCCACAGAGAAATACGCAGGTATAGAATAAGACAATCATTTCCATCCTCTAAAATGATGATGGAAATGATTGTCTTATTCTATACCTGCGTATTTCTCTGTGGGCTGGCGATTGGGTGCCTGATAGGCGGGGGCAGGGGATCTAACTGTTGTCTGTCCAGCGCTGTGATTCCCCTTGGTTTGAGTACTTTTAATGTTGTAGTTTAGCAAGGACAAACATGAAAAGAGGCCTGTGCGCCTATTGTTTCCATCCTTGAGAAATAAAGTATCATTCATTCATTCATTCATTCATTCTCTCTCTCTCTCTCTCTCTCTCTCTCTCTCTCTCTCTCTCTCTCTCTCTCTCTCTCTCTCTCTCTCTCTTTGTGCACTATGTGCGAGTGTGTGTGTTTCGCACTCTGTTTTGTTTGTATTATCGCACACCCAGGAGGGTCCAAGCCAACTGAATAATATAGGTTAAAATACGACATTACCAAAATTCGCAACACACTTTTCGTAACAGTCTTGTATTTACTGCTCAGCTTTCAAACAAGGTAAATGTGCCCTCTGGCAAACCAAAAGCAAAAATAATGACAGGAGTATTCTTCTTATAATCTCTAGGAATGTACAATACTACCCATCCATTGAAAAAAATGCTCGTAATGCCCAATATTGTGGTATCCCCCAGGCACCGGATATACTCCATATCAGCTCAACAAATGAGAAAGCAATCATTCTTTTAAGATGACACCTGCTTTGAAGTACCACCAGTCAGATGGCGTACAGCCCACTGAATGCTGATCTTTCATAGCAGGCACCTCCCAGACACAGTAGGACATACACCTTAGCAAACTCAAAACAAAAGTAAAAACATAAAACATTAAGAATTAAATAATATCCATGAAAGTACAAACGAAAGAATAAAGCAATAATCTTTTTTTCAAATGGCAGGTATCTCCCGCGCACATTAAAACGCACACAAGAGAAACTCCACAATGAGGAAAGGAAATTGCTTCGGCAAACATCCTTTTAAGATGGCATCTGTCATTAAAATATCAACATTTAGCTGGCTTATGACAAGCGAATGCTGGTCTTTCATGACAAGCATTTCCCAGGCATAGTAGGAAATACGGCATCATAATGTAAGTTATACATCGTCATCTCAAGTCTACAATGGCAAAGCGACCCATATTAAAAAACAAACAAACCCCAAAACCGGACCAAATCTAAAGCCTGTCAGAACAAAGGCAACAATGACAGGCGTCAAAAGTATCACTCTTCAGATGGCTTCAGCCTCAAATGAATGTTGATCTTTAATGACAGGCATCTCCCAGACACCACAGGATATGACCATCGCAACTGCACAATAAAGAAAGAAAATTAAGTAACCATTTTTAAGATGGCACCTGTTTCTCATTTCTTTTTGACAGTGCATTATTTTGATGACTTTTCATCCAATTATTCTCTGAGCACACTGAATGGTGTATGTCTTTCCTGATGTTCTTCTTCCGTGAGAGTGGAATCTTTTTACCTTACCTAGAGATTGAGGATGCCGAGGTGTACTGTAAATAATTTAAACTTTGAATCACTCTGCAAGTTTACAAAAGGGTCCTCTACATTCACCCCCTCTGTCGCATTGCAAGATTCTAGGTGGACCAAATGTCATGTACATATTATCTAGTTCATTGGCAATGGTTTCTGAATATGTGTCCATAACTGGACGAAGCCATAGAAATCTATTGTAGCAATCAATCACTGACAAAACATACTGATAAATCTTTCCGTAACATTCAACAGGCAGTTTTCGCACGTCCACTAAGTCTACTTGATGACTTTCCATAACATTGTTGCTTCTGACAGGCTTTAGAGGTGGTCTGTTTTTGAAACGTGGGTTGCTTTTGGTATGCTCTGGAAGGTTAATGAGGAAGAACTGGATACAACATTTACTGATACCAAAACAATGGTTTTGATGAGGTACCGCAGCTTTTTTGCATCGTCTCCTTTAGTCAGCGTGTAGAAATGCTTAAAGCACTCGTCAGAGTCTCTGTGTTTCTCAGAAGAATTAAGTTATTCCTCACCAGACGGTCAACTCTTTTACCAAGGTGTGGATCCATTATAGTTCTTGTATGCAGCTTGTATCTCGCAGCCTAAAAACAGAACAATTACCGAGGATAATTTCATGTATCAATATATTATGCAAACCAGTGGACACATGTCATCAACCAATCACACCTCCCCCCCCCCCCCCCCCCGCCATCATGTGCACGCGTGCGCACACGTGTGTGTGTGTGTGTGTGAGTGTGTGTGTGTGAGAGAGAGAGAGAGAGAGAGAGAGAGAGAGAGAGAGAGAGAGAGAGAGAGAGAGAGAGAGAGAGAGAGAGAGAGAGAGAGAGAGATGAAATGAAACGAAATGAAACTTTGAAATGAAATAAAACTTTATTTCTCAAGGATAAATGATTAGGTACATAGACCTGTTTTCAATCATGTCCCTGCACACACGCACGCACGCACGCACGCACGCACGCACGCACGCACGCACGCACGCGCACACACACACACACACACACACACGCGCGCGCGCATGTGCGCGCGCACACACACACACAAAAATATACACACACAGGCACGCAAGCACTCACACAGACACACGCACGCACACACACACGTACACACAATACCTGGAGAAAAAAGAAAAAGTAGTTAATCCCAACCAAGTCTCCAGGACAGACCCGGGTGGGGAAATGTACAAAGTAATAATACATTTACAAGAAAAAATGTAAACGTAAATCAGTGTTTGCATGTACGTATATATATGTGCATCGGGTATTTACAAGAAATTACATGGTAAAGAAAAAATGGTAAAAAGAGAATACACTGATATAGCTATAGGGGGGGGGGGGGGGAATAGGCAGATAATGCTTTACAAACATTTGCAATATGATTCTGCCAGCACAGCTTGTCATCTATGATGATTAAAAGCATGCGCTGCTCCTTGACTTGCTCAACCGACTGGCCATTAAATGCGAGTTATAATGGAGGGGGGTTCAGCTGGTGTTTTTGTTTAGTGGTAATCAGCATACATTTAGTTTTGGAAGGATTCGGTACCATGGAGTTATTTTGACACCACTGTGAAAGATCATTCAAACTACTCTGAAGAGATCTAGTTATACAATATATATCTGATGATGAAGCGTCAAGAGTTCCGTCGTCTGCAAAGAGACTGCGGGTTACACTGGGGTCAGATATATGTAGTGGAAGATCGTTGATATAGAAAGAAAACAAAAATGGACCAAGGATAGATCCTTGTGGTACTCCTTTACGCTATCACCTCCTCACGCGAGTTTGTCCCATTCACATGGACATATTGTGTGTGCCCGTGCAGGTATGACGTAAGGAACGCAAGGGTACCAGCACTTAACTGATAGACAGCAATCTTCTGAATTAAACTCTCATGAATAACGAGGACAAAAGCTTTCGAGAGGCCCAAAAAGACATCCCCAGTCATTTGACCGCTATTTATCGCGGTCAGCCATCTATCAACGAAATGTGTTAGTGCTGTGAGTGCTTTACACGAAAGCCCGATTACAGTGAATGAGTGAGTTTGTGTTTTTCAAGATAGTGCTGCAAATGCGTGTGGATGTGCCTTGCAATCGGTTTAGATAAAGTTGATAGCAGGGAAATAGGTCTAAACTTGTTTGGGTCAGTGAGGTCTTTTGTTTTAGGTAATGGTATCATCTCTGCTGTCTTTAAGCTGGAAGGAAAGTAGAAAGTTAACGAGTCTATTATAATTATACGGCAGAGCCAATTTGAGAACAGTGCTGCTAATACCATTATGGCCAGACGTACGTTTATTTTTTAATGCCGAGATGGATTTTCCCACGTTATGAACCGTTAATAATGGAATATGAAATGATGTATCGGGAGTCACCCTTTCATTACAGAACCTTTTCAATTGTTCTGAAACCACAGATGGCTGTTCGGGAGATGTGGTCTGGAGTAGTGTACTGGCGGCAAAAAGAAAATGCTGATTAAATATATCAGCTGGGATGTTTGTACACTGAGCAGTATTTTTGGACCTCGTGAATGCGTTCAGCGCACGCCAAACAGATATAATAACCTTTTTGCCATTCATAATTCTGTGAAAGAGGGACCTCTGAGCGTTTCTCAATAGGGACTTTACATAATTCCTTTGTTATCGAAAGGCTGCACAAAATTTTGTTGTTATCGAAAGGCTGCAAAATCGTTATTTTTTTTATATTCATCTCGGATCTGTATGGCACCCTTGATTTCGTTATTCAACCAGGTGGGTCACCTGGGGATTTTTTTACAGTTTCTCTCTGAATGGGGCATGTCCAGAACACCTAGAAACAATCTGTGCCATTCAGATAAAGCTTTGTTAGGATCACTATGACCATATCGAATGACATATTACTTAAATCGTATAAAGATACATCCCTGCTAAAGTGTTTAAGCAATCTATATCTAATGGTTGTGTGCTGATGCTTTCAGAAAGGATTATTCGCTTTTAAGAGAGAGAGAGAGAGAGAGAGAGAGAGAGAGAGAGAGAGAGAGAGAGAGAGAGAGAGAGAGAGAGAGAGAGAGAGAGAGAGAGAGAGAGAGAGAGAGAGAGAGAGAGAGAGAGAGAGAGAGAGAGAGAGAGAGAGAGAGAGAGAGAGAGAGAGAGAGAGAGAGAGAGAGAGAGAGAGAGAGAAAGTAGCAAAATATTTTACAAAACAAAAAAATAATAATAATAAAATCCCCCCCCCCAAAAAAAAAAAAAAAAAATGTCTCTTAAAGTTTTGTTGCGAACATCGTATAAGCGGCTTGATCGGTTTTTTTTTTTTAAAATGCGATAGTCTGTACCTTTTCATATATTTCTGCTGTGTTGCAGTGCAGCTATGGCCAGGTACATGCCTTCGTGAAGATCCAGCAGCTGATCATACTGTGTGTCGCTCAGTGTCGGTGCTCTGTCACATTTGGTGGATGTCTG
Organism: Semisulcospira habei; assembly: GCA_036245525.1. Taxonomy (NCBI): domain Eukaryota; kingdom Metazoa; phylum Mollusca; class Gastropoda; family Semisulcospiridae; genus Semisulcospira; species Semisulcospira habei. Next base: position 340,044,729 of record BTPG01000001.1, on the reverse strand, counting down.
CAAACAATGTGACGAGGCATATAACCGATAATAAAGAGAAACCCCGCCTAAAATAGATCTTTTCCCGCACAGTCAGTAAAAAAAAAAAAAATCGATTTCAATATCTACATACTATAAATAATGAGGTGTAGCTGGTTTACAAATTTCAATAGCATCCTTGCCAGATGAAATTGTAACCCAGTACTTATTAGTATACGTACTTGACTTTGGGCTTGATCTGTGTTAAAATATATTTTAGACACCTGCAGAGTGAATCCGGGGGAAAAAAATCAGCCATTCAAAAACAAGGAGATGAGGTGATAATCCATCATCGTAAGAGACGTCCTCGGAAACCAGCAGCATCTTGATCAAAATGTAAGCCCCCCCCCCTCCCCCCTGCTCTCCCACCCCCTACATTTAGGTATTTGTAAATGCGAAGGACGCCATGTTAGATTGTTAACATTACCCTCCAGACACCCCTCATTTAAATAGGGCACTGTTTTGGGGGTAGGATTAGGGGGATGGGTTTGGTGGCAGCTGGAGAACCAAAACATGAACGGCATAGTTTGTTGTTGTAAACTAATAATAACAGTATTAATATGGCCCATGTTTCTCCTTTTTGTTCCTTGTTCACTTTAGCATATTCCAGCATCAATAGCCTGCTGCTGGCAAAACAAGTCATGTATGTAGAAATAAAGTAGGCCTATGCTATTTTGAACAATATAAATTAGTTTGTGATGACAATTATGGCTGGTCATCACATCTTGGCTTGACTTCGCGAACGAAGATTTTTATAGGAGTTGCCCACGACGTCTGCAGGCTTGTTCGTGGCTGCGGAGGCCAATCCGGTACAGGCAGGTTCGACCGCAGTGGCTGCAGGGGGAGGTATGGCCAGGGTTCTGAGTTGCGGCATCTCTGTTTTTTTCTCCTGAGCCGCTTGTCCTTAAGGCTAGCTCTGCGAGAGTCCTCAAAGGAGACAGCTGCCTTGTAAATGGTGGAGCGCCAGCTGTCACGGTCCACAGCAAGCGAAGACCACTGGTGGTGGTCGATTTGGCAGGCACTAAGTGACTTCTTGAGACAGTCTTTGCATCTCTTCTTTGGTGCCCCTCTGTCACGGTGTCCAGTAGCAAGCTCGCCGAACAGGGTGATCTTTGGTAGGCGATGATCCTCCATCCTGGAGACATGCCCCGCCCAGCGGAGCTGTGTCCGCAGCAGCAAAGCCTCGATGCTCACAGCTTCAGCCTGTTCAAGGACCTCGACGTTGGTGACATAGTCACTCCAGTGAATGCCCAGGATGGTGCGCAGGCAGCGCTGGTGGAAGCGTTCGAGGAGTCGTAGTTGGCTGCGGTAGAGGGCCCAGGACTCGGAACCATACAGCAGGGTGGTGAGGACCACAGCTCTGTACACGCTGATCTTGGTGCCTGTTTTCAGCTGTTGAGTGTGCCACACCCGCTTGAAAAGTCGCCCGAAAGCGCTGTTCGCTTTTGCCAGCCTGCTGTCAAGCTCCTTGTCCAGCTTGGCGTCCGACGTGATAATGCAGCCAAGGTAAGTAAACTGTTGCACTGACTTTAGTTCAGACTCGCCAATGGTGATGTGAGGAGGACGATACACTGTCTTGGGTGCCGGCTGATGGAGGACCTCTGTCTTTTACAGACTGACCTCGAGTCAAAAGAGCTGGGCAGCGTCTGCGAAGCAGGACGTGATGCGCTGCAGGGCTCTCTCTGTGTGTGCAACGAGGGCAGCGTCATCAGCAAAAAGCAGCTCACGAATCAGTTGGTCTAGGGTTTTCGTGTGGGCCTGCAGTCGTCTGAGGTTGAACAGGCTGCCATCGAGACGATACCTGATGTACACTGCATCGTCATCATCGAGGTCCACTGTGGCCTGCTTCAAAATCATGCTAAAAAAGATGGTGAAGAGGGTCGGTGCCAGCACGCAGCCCTACTTTACGCCGTTGAGAATAGGGAATGGTTCTGAGAGGTCATTGTTGAGTCTGACCTGGCCTTGCTGGTCCTCGTGTAGCTGGACAATCATGCTGAGGAACTTTGGGGGACAGCCAAGTCGCTCCAGGATCTGCCACATGCCTTGCCTGCTCACAGTGTCGAACGTTTTTGTTAGGTCGACAAACGTTACGTACAGCCATTTGTTCTGCTCGCGGCACTTCTCCTGAAGCTGTCTCAGCACAAAGACCATATCGGTGGTGCTCCTGTTTGCTCTGAAGCCACACTGGCCCTCTGGGAGGTGGTCATCACATAAACGACTGTAATAAACACTCACTGTACAAATTCCTCCAAGCCTGTTTCTACTTCCTCAGTTTACAAGTTTATGATACACTTGGAATTAACTATCCTATTTTGCTCATATTCCACAAGTTGAAAGAGTAGCCAAAAGCCTGTGCCGAAAATGAAAGAAAAATTAGGGGGGTCACCCAGTTTGCTTAGTCGCCACTGTGCTGTTTTTAGGATACATGTTTAAGTGGAAATATGCAGCAGATTTCAAGAAAAATAATGCCACTAAAAGAAAAATTCGCAGCGATCAAGAAATTGTCAAAATGCAGAATTTAAACTGAAGAAGCCTGTCATGAAAAAAAATCCATATGTTACCAAACTCATGTTTGAGTAATTTGCAGCAGTATTTGGAACACTGAGTGCTCCAGAGTGGGGAAGAAAGCACTGCGATGAAATCCTGATGGCTCTTATGTATAAGCTTCATGTAACAATTCCAACAATGTGCATACATGTTTGAGAGTAGCAAATATGGCGTCATCATAGCAGATGACGTCAAAAAATGACCAAAACTTCTCTTTTCACCTCACGCAACATGTCACTTACGTGGTAACGATCTTGGCTCCCTTTCCCGAGTTCTGGCTCTTGCATTTGTTGAGAAGTCCGGATTTTCATTAGGGACGCACTAGTCTGTAGCATGTAGCCTTAAAAAAGAGAAAACTGGCTCGAAGTCGGCCTGCCATTGCCCCCGCGCTATTCATACAGACAGTACGGTACCGCGAGCAACGTTGTGTGTGTGTGTGGAGAGAGAGAGAGAGAAGAAAGAAAGAAAGAGAGAGAGAGAGAGAGAGAGAGAGAGAGAGAGAGAGAGAGAGAGAGAGAGATTGTAGCCATTAACTGGTTATTGTTATTGTTCTGTATGAATCGTGCGCGGGAGTCCCTGTAGTTAGATTTCTGATGGAGCAAAACATTAAAGTTACATAATGGTAGTTATTATGACAGCTCAGTCAAAAAATATAAACACGCCACTTTCGGCCGACCCCTAAACGAAACATGCTGCTTATCAAAGCTATCTTAAATCAGACACCCTCATGCCAGTATGTAGTTATGGGGTCAAGCAAACCGACAAAAATGATTTTGGAAATGTGTTGTTATTATTTTCATGTTATTTTTAAATCAAACATGCTGTTAGTTATCCAAAGCTAAATTCCAGATCTAAAGATGATCGGTAACGCCGGTTCAAAATCTCACAGTTGGAATTTTGTTGTTATTATTTTTTTTGGGTGTTGTTTCTAAATCAAACATGTTGTTTATCCAAAGCTATGTTCCTGATTTGAAGATACCCTCAGCCAGTATGTATTTAAATGCTCAAGTATGACTGACCGTAAAAGATTTTGGCGATTACGTCCGGTTAAAACCTGGCCATGCGACACTGAGTTTCACAGTGTATTCATGTTGTTTTTCCCTCCATACACCCATCAAAGACAAGCAAATGATAAATAAATGACACGTACTAGTGCTTCGGGTATGTTGTTCAGAAGCCATGTGCCGCCTGAAGCCACGATTCCAGATTTGAAGAGCTATCGTGGATTCCACTCTCGGAATTTCGCGCCATGCCGTCATGGGAGATTTCCCAGAAGGGAGTGCTGCGTTCTTCGTCATTTTTGTTGTTGTTGTAAAAGTCAATATTTCTGTTATTTTCACATTACACGGCAAAAATTGAAAGAGTTTCAGAAGCAAAAGACCTATTATTATGTGATACGACGGACCAATACCCCGCAAATGGAACAAGAAGCTTGCAAATTGAAGTGTCCACACTTACAGGCAGCTTCTACAGTTAAGGCGTCAACAGACGTATGATATACACAGCGCAGACGTGAGATGTCCGATATACATACAGTGTCGACAGGACACTATGATACAGACGTTATATTGATAACAGCCTGCGCCCGGCTGACATATCGAGGGGTGGTGGTGGGGGGTGGGGTGGGGGGGGGGGTGATGTAATACATGATACCACGTCGGCACGCCATCCTGAATCTTGTTGCATCAATGACTGATTGGCGATTTGTTTCAGTTTTCCTTGAGGGGCTCTCGTTATTATCATTTGATTTTAATTTCTCGTGATCCCTGAAACATGACTGACAAGAGTTCATCGTGACTTCAAAGCGGCCCCACGGCCTAGTGTCGACTGAATTCAGTGTTCCAGACAGCCCTCTTCTGTCCACCATCCAGTCCCAGCGAACCCCCCACCTCCACCCCCCTCCCCCCCCCTCCCGGCTTTCCTCATCCTCCCGTATTGTTAGAGTTTGGGACAAGACGTTTTTGCCGGACCGGCAGCGCCGGCATGATATAGATACAGTGCCGACACGACGTAAATGTGATATACACAGTGCAGGGGCGGATCAGTTACCTTCCCGGAGGGAGTTCCAACTTTCTATTTGGTACAGAAGTTTAACTTGGCCCAACACAAAAGGCCTTTGGACGCCAGACCTTACTTCACAGCATCCCCAAAATGTCCAACAAGCGCGTGGGGTTTGGGGGTGGGGGGGTGGGAGGTGGGGGGCGGGTGGGGGGGGGGTGGTCCATGCAATGCCACCGTCATGGGTCATTGAAGACGCGATATACAGTTTTGACTGAATCTACCACAGAACGCTTTGTAGATTGTGCTGCGGCTACCTAGACTTCAAGTTTTAGCTAGATGGATTCCAGTTCTTTATAGGTGAGGCTAGCGCTGGCACATATAGTAGCGCACCTTCATGTTTGTGTATGTATGTTTCTCCTGCCTACTTCTTAAGTTCCGGAGAAAGACATGGGTTATATAAGAGACCTGATCCATTCGTTTGAGGATGGAAATGATCGTCTTATTCTATACCTGCGTATTTCTCTGTGGGCTGGCGATTGGGTGCCTGATAGGCGGGGGCAAGGGATCTAACTGTTGTCTGTCCAGCGCTGTGATTCCCCTTGGTTTGCATACAGTTCTTTATTGTATCATATCTATGGAACTTTACTTATGTTTCTTTATTGTATTATGTTAATGGAACTTTACTTACGTCCGTCGGCGGAATCGCCACGTCATGCCAGCATCTGTCTTTATCATGAGGGCCATTCATTTATGATCGGATCACCTGACACCGTATCAGTAAAATGTCAGCACTGATCATGTGGGTACTTTGTTTATGCCAGAAACACAAATCACATGGCGGACACTACAAGGATTACTGTGCACAGGCACGGGATGAACGTTGCGTCATTGCTCACTTAACACGGGTAGTAGTAAATGACACTGGGGCGGTCCGTGGCGCAGTGGTTAAGGCGCCTGCCACCAATGCTAAAGGTGCGAGGTTCGATACCGGGTTTCGGCGTCGGATTTTTCTCTTCTAGTAAGTGTCACCGTTAATTCGGGCGGACCGTCTGGGGTTCTTTCTCCGGGTACTCCGGTTCTTCCAACCCACTTTGGTACCGGTTTCAGGCCACTTTATAAATTTCAAATACAAGCGATCAAAATTTCCGAAAAACTAAGTAGCTGAGCTGACCCTTCGCACCACGTGAATGTCCTGTGTATGTCTTGTACTATGTTTGTCTTCAGAGTGAATGCGTGTGTCACGTGAGCGTGCGTGTTAGGTGCAGTTCGCGGCGCTTTGAGCCGATTCGCCGAATTGGGAAAAACGCGCCTATATAATAACCATTATTATTATTATTATTATTATTGTTATTATTATTATTATTATTATTATTATTATTATTATTACCCATGTTAGGGAGGCGAGCAGGATGTAACAATCATCTGGTGACTGTGTTACTGTGAATGCATCGCCTGTCAATTCGGCAGTATGTATATCAGTGTGTGTTGTGCCCGCATATCTGCATTGTGTGTACATTTCTGCATCTTGTATGCATATCACAGTGTGTGTGTTGTGCCCGCGTATCTGCATTGTGTGAACATTTCTGCATATTGTCTTTATTAGAGCCATGACCACTTGAATCTCTACGTGCAAGCAGACACCAGTAAACACTACTAGTGGCAGCATGCACTGCAATTGAGGCTGGGGCATTCATGCTCATGTTCTGAGAGCATCCGTTATGAAGACTGACACATAACCTTTTTTTTTAAAGACAGTAGCAAACATTATAAGTCTATGTGTTCGGATTTGGTCGACAACAAATTTTTAATGAAATGACAATGAACGCACACCCACACAAACAAAAGCGTGTATACATGAGCACACACAGTGACCACATCATTTTATTTTGATTTTTCATTTATTCCATGAAACAAAATTAAACATATGGGAATCATAATAGTATATGGCATTTGAAGGAGCGCACATTTTTCTCAAAATATCTTTGCAAGGAACCACTTTTCTATACCAATCTTAGAACAAATTTCATTCAGCGCTAGTTGACCTAAGATTTACTTTCAAGAAAATCAAACAATGTCTCAGTTTATATGTATATTCATAAAAGTTATGATTCCTTTCATAAAGTAACTCATTTTACATCCCTAAATGTGCCCCAGATTTATTTAGCTAGCCCAGTATAAGAAAGATCCATTTTCATGTGAATAAGTATACTGACAAAGCTTCCAATCCTGAAACAGTGCAGGCATACACAAAGTCTGCATCCTAATTACTTGACAATGATGTTGAAATCTGACTGTTTCCTGCTAGGGCTCTATTACAGAATAAAGGCATTGGAAAAGACATGTTCTTGTCTTTCCACCATTTATTTTACGACTGTACAGCAAAATCAACAATCCACAGGAGTTAAGTAAAAATAGCTATATTAGGTCAATTGGCGCTAAATGATATTTGTTCTTAAAGTACAAAAATTGTTTGTTTAGATATCAGGAAAAACCTTTGAAAAAACAGCATTCAAGTGTTCTAACATAGGCAATGGGTTGGCTTTTGTACTTGTGAAATCCACACATTTTTAAAATTGTTTTTTTTCATTTTTACCACTTTTGTCAACCTCCCATGAACCTCGACCTTTGCCAGTAGTGAACCAAATTAGTCTGCATGGAAAGGTCTTATCGTCAACTACTTTTTTGCAATTTGGATGATAAGCGTTGCTGAAAATGCCTGATAAAAACTAATCATCGGTCATACTAATTAGCATGCATAGAAAGATCTTACAATCAGGTATCTCTGTACCAAGTTGGATTTGAAGTTGTAAATAGTATTTGAGAAAAAATATAATTTTGTCAAGAAAATGGCTATATTCTTTACCTATTTCATGATCTCGCGACCCTTGACATTTCCGAAGGGTCATCCAAATCAGTCTGCATAGGAAGGTCTTACTGTCAGGTATCTAATACCAAAGTTGTGAATAGTATTAAAAAAAAAACAAAACCCTATTTTGGGGGTCAAAATATTCGTTTTTGTTTTACCAATATCCTGATCTCTTGTGACCCTTCACCTTTCAAAGGGGTCAATCAAATTAGTATGCTGAGAAAGGTCTTACCGTCAGGTATCGAGTTTGGCTTTGAAGTTATGAATAGTACTTGAAGGGAAAAAAGTGTATTATCACAATTTTGTTTTACCTATTTCCTGATCCCTTGTTACCTTGACCTTTGAGAGAGCTCAGTGAAATCGGTACATTTAGAAAGGTCTTCCCACAAAGTATTCCTGGACCAACTTTAGCGACAGTTCTTAAATAGCCTCAGAGAAAATGCTGACGTTAAAGTTAAACAGATGATGATTGACGTACAATGGACAAACCATCACTGGCCCATTACACACCCCACCAAAGATTTGCCCTTGGACAGCAGTAAAAACTCTCTCAGCAGTATAGGCTGGCTCTCTCTGCAGTTTCCTGCTATCTGCTCTCGGACGCAGATGAAAAGTTGCAAATACATCGCCCGCATCACATGTGACTGTAAAGCCTGTAGGAAGAAAGAAGAGTTTTATCATATATCGGTCGAGTAAAAGACCATGAATGGTACAATGGCATTTCAAAGTCTATGACAAATGCACATAGTAATGTGTGCAGAGTATAGATGGCAGATGGTTTGCTGGTGTACATATATGCTACTTATGTCTCTTCCTTTTGGTTTTCATTTTGTTTTTTTTAGCTGCATTGTCCCATGCGGGGAAAAGTGGGTTGCTTTCCCCGAGCAAGACACATGATCGCAGTGCGGGCGCCACCCAACCTGCCTGCCAGATTAGCTTGGCTCAATCAGGCACAAAGCTAATCTGGCACTACACTTGAATTATCATGGTCGATCCATCTCATGCTCTGGGGTGTTGCACTAAATGGGTTAAGCATACTTGTATAATGCCATCTCTTACGTCTTTGAATGGTGAAGAAACAATAAAAAACTTGAGAGACAAGTCACCAGCAGAAGGGAGTTTAACTGTCTTTGAATCATCTTGTAATAAGTAAATGTTGCAGTGTGCGAGCGTAAAGTCATTTATTATGCTTTTTCTGAGGGGGTAGTATTTGTACATGTTAGAAAAGGGACCACTCAATTCGTTTCTCACAACTTATTCCCAAGGTGGAAACATAAACTGCAGATGCAGATAAATTACAAATTGACTTTTGTGGTGTGTACTCTTCATTAACATGTGTGAAAAAAATAATCATTAAAAATGTGGAAACAAGGTGCGCCAATTAGAGTTAGTGTTTTAATTCCTTAATGATTAGCCTAGTATGCTTATATAGAGATATATGTTAAAATAAATCAGAGTGCTTCAAGTCCATGACTCCTGCCAGATCAGAAACCTAATACTCGCCAACAGTGAAGAATTACTCATATGTATATATGTCTTAAAACTGTCAGACATCAGCCCTGCTATATATCTTTACATTAATACCGTATTTGGGTTTACGTCTACAGCAAGGCAAAGCAAGGAAGCAAAGAACCAACAGCCTCAAAATGGTCGACTTAGCTGAAGTTCTCTTCTCCTGCTGTCATGCAGTATCCCTAACAACATTAGGGGAAAAGTCAGTATTCTCGGTGTACTAAGTAAGTCCAGATACGTCAGAACAAAACAATGTCTAAAATAAGCCTATTTTAAAGACATCTCTGTTGGTTGTTACTTTGGACATTTCTGTTGGTTGTTACTTTTGGTACAAACAATATGTACAGGCGCATATGCAAGACTGCACAGTGCCCGGGACAAAAGTTTTGTCATGCGGTCTGTCCCAGTGACAGGCAATAGTAGATCTTAGCAGAAAGCCTGACTGCAGCTAATATGTTCAGTCAAAGATACAAATACAATGAGGGGAAGAACTATGTGAACAAATGATAGAACAGCTGAAGAGGACAACTGTAATTATCATGATGTACTGACACTGACATCATGATTGGAAGCCAAAAACTGGAAACAGTTAATAAATTCAAATACTTATGAGCCATTGTGACAGATGAGGGATCAAAACCAGAAATACTGTCCAGGATTGCGCAGACAACAACAGCACTGACAAGATTGAAGACCACTGAAGCCACTGAAATGAGATGTTTTTGAAGTCTGATTGGCATTTCATACAGAGATCACATCACGAACGAGGAAGTTGGAAGCAGAATCAGGCAAGCCATCGGGCCCTATGAATACCTATTAGCCATTATGAAAAAACGCAAACTGAAGTGGTATGGGCATGTCACGCGTTCAGCAGGGCTTGCCAAAACAATCCTGCAAGGCACTGTGCAAGGAGGACGAAGGAGAGGAAGACAGAGGAAAAGATGGGAGGACAATATCTCAGAGTGGACAGGATTGAGGCTGGGCGATACGTTAAGAATGACAGAGAACAGAGAGGAATGGAGGGAGCTGGTTGCCAAGTCATCAGTGGTGCCCCAACGGTCGGCAAGACTACGGGTTATAGATAGATAGATAGATAGAAAAGATGAAAGAGAGTTAATGAAGCAATTAAATTAACACATACCCACGAAAAAGATGAACACGAACTTATCATCAGATGAGGACTGCATTTCACCGGATTCAGGTTGTCTTTCGGCAAGATCCACCATAAGTGCGTGACTACAGACAGATTATTGCTTGTTTGTTATCACCATAGCAAAAACTAAAGACACAAAACTATGTTCTCATTCAGACACGGGGGCTCGTGACAATTTATGATTCTTCCAGTATGAAACACTGAATAGGTTTCTGTTTGGGAAAAAGAAACTCTGAAAATAGTGAAATTCATGCCGCTTTCTGAATTCCTTTAAAAGCTGAATCAGTTTCTGGACTGAAGACCGTCACCCATGCACAAGCTCCCGATATCGCCGTATGCCTACCTGACGAGCCCCCCCCTCCTCCACCCTCCATCCCGCCCCCTCCCCTCCCCCCTCCCCTCCCCCCTCCCCTCCCCTCATCCCTCCCCCCCCTTTGGGGCGACACCGGTGGTAGGCGTCGAAAACTTAAATCTACCCAGCAGTTTCAATATCTGTTTGGGAATATTCACTGACTTAATGTGATCATATTTATTACTGTATGCCCACCGAAAAGACCACAAGTGCCAGAGCTCGCAGAAAGACAGCGTCGACTTTTCCCACAGATACGTTCCAGGACCCCATTGCCCTCGCAGGTGTGTCTCCAGGATTGGCTTGGCCAGCCACACCCGAACTGACGACATCATCGGCTTTCGATGTTCACCCATTACATATATATATATATATATATATATATATATATATATATATATATATATATATATATATATATATATATATATATATATATATATATATATATATATTATATATATATATATATATATATATATATATATATATATATATATATATATATATATATATATATATATATATATATATATATGGACGTTTGTGTTGGATTCCTCATGGGGATTTCATCGTGTGTATGAGGAATCCACACTTTTGGCCGTTGTTTTAAGCCGACCGGCGTTTTTTTTTTTGGGGATACCTGACATATTCCAACCTAAGGTTAAAAGGGATCGTTTAGCGAAATAATTACAACAGCTTTGCAAGAAGCAGGGATCCCATCCAGGGAGAAGGTAAAAGACATCAGGATACAGAGCTCGTACACGTCACAACAACTGATCCCCCACACCCAGTTATAGATATTGTGTCATTCTATTCTCAGAACATTTTAATGAAAATTTAATGAAATGCAAAAGTTCCACGTAGGGAGGACCTTATGACGAACGCATGAGCACAAGAAATATCCACTTATGTCAACAAGTGTCCGGAAGAACGAGGTCAATGCTGAACACGCTGTACAACAGATGGTGTGAAGTGTCAAGAGGATGCAGTTTACAGGATACTCCCTTGCACGCGAAATGTAAATCCTGCGCAAGCCAGTACGCACGGCGCTTTGAAACAACAAAACACTTAGTTTTGTGGCTTTCGCAGGATTTAGCCTCGAGCATGCAAATGACTGCTTGTGATTTGATTGACTGTTTCCGACTTGGAGCATAATTCAATGTAACACATGGGACAATGCACGCTCTGTTCAAACTTTAATCATTGTTATTTTAAATACAGTCAAACCTGTACACAACGGTCACTTCAAAGACGGGACAGATGTGGCCGCAATAGCCAGGTGACCGTTTTACAAAGGGTCTTATGTGAAAATAAAGAGGATGTATTCATCTTGGGTGGCTGCTATATACAGGTAATCGCTATGTAAAGGTGGCAGCTACAGCAGGGTATAGTGATCCACTTATTTGCCTCCGCTTGTCATGTCGCAGAACTTGAGCAAAACAAAAGGATAAATTTTATTACCAGTTCTTGCAATTTCCATGTAAACCCCAGTAAGTTTTACACAATCGGAAGCTTCGCCGGAACGACACGTTATTCTACGCAGCTAGTTACTACCAGGAAAGATATTGACACTGATGAAGAGCCGAAAGCTGCAATGTGCATCATTCATCATTCAAGGCGATTTCAAAAGAACACACATGACATCATAGGCGGGCTGGCCTAACACTCTGTCAGTGAAGTAACAAGATGGGATAAACCATAACCCACAAAGTCCCTTCTATAAGAGAGCTGTCTTTGCTGTCAAGGGTCTCTACCTTTTGTCTTTGATCTGATTCTGATGTTGAAATATCTCCTATTGAACAAGATGATTTCATTCCAAAGTCTACCGTATTATTTGAGCACACATGCGTTTTTCTTTTAGGAACATGCGCAGTTATTCATATTTTAAGCTTATACTCCAGGGCTGACTGTTTTGTTCCACACAGCCTCTTCCAGGTCTGACTGTTTCACGGGAGTATATTGTGAATCCAAAACTTGCAAAAATGAATTAATTATTATTCAAAAAGTTGAAGAGGTACAAAGCTGGCTAACGAACTCATCCAATGTCTTTCTCCAAACTAGCCATATCCAAACTTTCAAGTAAATATGACATCAATTACGAACTCTAATCTGGGTCAACCGACTTTCTTTAAACGGTCTTTTATGTCTTCAATGAGACGTCCAGTTACAATATGCTCGGAGGCTCTCTTAGCCACCCCTAGAGTTAAGTATTTCGCCAAGTTTCAAGCTTGAGCGTACAGCAATATCTGAGATTTTCGTGTCCACACACACACACACACACACACACACACACACACACACACACACACACACACACACACACACACACACACACACACACACACACACACACGTGTACTTTCAGCAGCGAAGTTAGAGTAACTAGACATGACGTAATTTTTTATCTTGTTACTTCAGTTATCAGAGGTTTAGGACTGCCCGCCTTTGACAGCATGGACATGCTATTAAATTCGCCCCACCGCGACCCGTCCTAAAATGTCACTTCTATAAATAGAAGGGACTTCAAAAGATAAAAGAAATACGTCATGTCTACTTACGCAAACCTCGCTGTAGAACGTACTTTTGGCGCGAATGCGTGTGTGTGTGTGTGTGTGTGTGTGTGTGTGTGTGTGTGTGTGTGTGTGTGTGTGTGTGTGTGTGTGTGTGTGTGTGTATGTATGTGTGTGCGCGAATGTATTTAAACAAGAAAATCTCCGAAATTTGCAAACGCACAAGCTTGATATTAGGGGATTTGCTTCATTCAGGGGGAAAGCCTACGATCACTTTGAAATTGGATGTCTCTTAGAAGACTAAAATGACATTGCAGTTTTGAATATAGCTAGATTGGCTAAAGACATTGGATGCGTTCTTTAGCCATCTTTGTATCTCTTGATCCTTTTCAGTTAAACTTAATGCTATGCAGAATTCTTTTTATAAAGTAAAAAACCTCGACTTTTTGAAGAAATCAGACGGTGACGGTGACGGTCACGTAAAAGCAGAAATTGCGTCATTATGCAGACATCGACGCAATACTCTAGGCAGGTCCAAGAGACGGTATGGCCCAAGTACACTATACATTCAGGTTAATACAGGCAGGTTCAAGAGGAGGTATGACCCAAGTACACTATACAGGCAGGTCCAATAGGCGGTATGGCCCAAGTACACAATACAGGCAGGTTCAAGAGGAGAAATGACCCAAGTACATTATTTAGGCAGGTCCAATAGGCGGTATGGCCCAAGTGCACAATACAGGCAGGTTCAAGAGGAGAAATGACCCAAGCACACTATTCAGGCAGGTCAAATAGGCGGTAAGGCCCAAGTACACAATACAGGCAGGTTCAAGAGGAGGTATGACCCAAGTACACTATTCAGGCAGGTCCAATAGGCGGTATGGCCCAAGTACACAATACAGGCAGGTTCAAGAGGAGAAATGACCCAAGTACACTATTCAGGCAGGTCCAATAGGCGGTATGGACCAAGTACACAATGCAGGCAGATTCAAGAGGAGAAATGACCCAAGCACACTATTCAGGCAGGTCCAATAGGCGGTATGGCCCAAGTACACAATACAGGCAGGTCCAAGAGGAGGTATGACCCAAGTACACCATACAGGCGGGTCCAAGGGGTGGTATGGCCCAAATACACTCTACAGTCAGGTCCAACAGGAGGTATGGCCCAAGTACACAATACAGGCAGGTCCAAGAGGAGGTATGACACAAGTACACCATACAGGCGGGTCCAAGGGGTGGTATGGCCCAAGTACACTCTACAGTCAGGTCCAACAGGAGGTATGGCACAAGTACACTATACAGGCAGGTTCAAGAGGAGGTATGACCCAAGTACACCATACAGGCATGTCCAAGGGGTGGTATGGCCCAAGTACACTATACAGTCAGGTCCAACAGGAGGTATGGCACAAGTACACCATACAGGCGGGTCCAACAGGAGGTATGGCACAAGTACACTATACAGGCGGGTCCAAGGGGTGGTATGGCCCAAGTACACTATACAGTCAGGTCCAACAGGAGGTATGGCACAAGTACACCATACAGGCAGGTTCAAGAGGAGGTATGACCCAAGTACACCATACAGGCGGGTCCAAGAGGAGGTATGGCCCAAGTACACCATACAGGCGGGTCCAACAGGAGGTATGGCACAAGTACATCATACAGGCGGGTCCAAGAGGAGGTATGGCCCAAGTACACCATACAGGCGGGTCCAACAGGAGGTATGGCACAAGTACACCATACAGGCGGGCCCAAGACGAGGTATGGCACAAGTACACCATACAGGCGGGCCCAAGAGGAGGCATGGCACAAGTACACCATACAGGCGGGCCCAATAGGAGGTATGGCACAAGTACGCCATACAGGCGGGCCCAAGATGTGGCACAAGTACACTGTATAGGCTGGTCTAAATGGAGGTATGGCCCAGATCAAAAAGTATGTATGATCAATGGGTCATTTAAAGCCAGAGAAAAGCGCTGTAAAATTTCTCTAATTATGAAGTTTGAATGTTGCAAGATGAAAATCAAATATGTTCTTTTTCTCTTAGCGACGAAGGAGAGTTCCCCGATACCCAACTCGGCAGTTACGACATCTCTGATATGTGCGTCTACTCGCATGGCTTGTGAATAGATGGGTTACAAAGTCTGAGTAAAGGCCGGGCAAACATAGAGAATTCGTGTTACTGGCGACTGTTACTAATCTAAATCAGGGAGTGGAATCATACATGAAGCAACCCTTGGTACTCTGTAAATAATACTGACGCTTGGAGACGCTTGTGCGTTTACCCTGTACACCATCATGCAAGTATACTATCTAACTTGAGGAACCTCGGCACTAATGAGAATTTGCTGATTATTTCGTGTATTTGGTCCATTTCAAGATTTTTATTCTTGGTGTGAAAAGTGTGTCATCATGTGCGTCACACTTTGCATACTGAAAATAATCTGTACTGGAGATATCGATATGATACCGATAACATAATTATGTTAATGAAGTGTAACGTGCAGGTAATTTGACGTATGTGCGATTGCCCTCATCTTTAATGTTATCAATTATAACCCGTCCAGGAAATCAGTCTATTTTGACGGTAGCAAGAAATCAACGCAGGGAGCGATATGATATGCCTATATATTCAGGTCCGTCATAAACGGTATAATACCTCAACTCTTTCAGCCCGACGGCCGTATTTTCCAAATTTTGGAGGCGTCATCTAATGACTATGCACCAGTTGCAGGAGATGGATCGAACATGATAATTCAAGGGCAGTGCCAGATTAGCTTGGCGCCGACAGGAGCCAAGCTAATCTGGCACTACCCTTGAATTATCATGGTCGACCCATCTCCTGCTGTAGGGCGTCAGGGCTGAATGATTAATTATGTATTCTAAGGTCCCTGAAACCTAAACGTCCGTTCCCATGTTTCAGAGCGTGGCATGTCTTCATTATCTGTTGTCGTATTTCCTACCTTGAACAAAAATCAAAATCTACATGTACTGCTGTTGGTCAGTTCCCACGAATACAACACTGTGTAAAGTTGTGCAACAGTGACGTCGAGACACAGCCTTCGTTACATGACGGGTTCTGCTCAAAAGTCGACTGATATCCCTTCCCTGGAGCATCTACAGGACTCAGCCAAGTGCATACGTTTATGGTTATTAAGAAGCAGGTTGTTGACATACAGCTGTTCCAAATCAGCGTCATCCGACTGTTTCTGAAAGATGGAGGTAGGACTCCCAATGCGCAATAGGCCATCAGGCCGACGTCTGCCAGTGGATATCAGCAGCGCAGCAGACGTGCGAGAGGAAGAACTAGATGAAACGTTACGTTATTATATTTCCAAAGCACGCCTCCGACGACGATGACTTCAACAGTGCACAGAAATAAGCGCCTAGGCTTGAAATGGAAACAATCTCGTAACAAAATTAAATGTACTCACATGTAATTGAATTGTACGTCAACACACTCGGTGATGAGACTTTGTGTGACATCTGCATCCTATGTATTTTTGGCATCATTGTGACACGCTACAGATAACGTAGACTCTAAACATACTAAAATAATTCGGCCGAATGTGTCGTATCGGTCCCCATGACCATACACCCCTTTGTGTGCACCACTAAACAGTTACAGCAGTTATTCTCTCTTGGCTTGACTTCGTGAACGAAGATTTTATAGGAGTTGCCCACGACGTCTGCAGGCTTGTTCGTGGCTGCGGAGGCCAATCCGGGACAGGCAGGTTCGACCGCAGTGGCTGCAGGGGAAGGTATAGCCAGGGTTCTGAGTTGCGGCATCTCTGTTTTTTCTCCTGAGCCGCTTGTCCTTAAGGCTAGCTCTGCGAGAGTCCTCAAAGGAGACAGCTGCCTTGTAAATGGTGGAGCGCCAGGTGTCACGGTCCACAGAAGGCGAGGACCACTGGTAGTGGTCGATTTGGCAGGCACTAAGTGACTTCTTGAGACAGTCTTTGTATCTCTTCTTTGGTGCCCCTCTGTCACAGTGTCCAGTAGCAAGCTCGCCGAACAGGGTGATCTTTAGTAGGCGATGATCCTCCATCCTGGAGACATGCCCCGCCCAGCGGAGCTGTGTCCGCAGCAGCAAGGCCTCGATGCTCACAGTTTCAGCGTGTTCAAGGACCTCGACGTTGGTGACATAGTCACTCCAGTGAATGCCCAGGATGGTACGCAGGCAGCGCTGGTGGAAGCGTTCGAGGAGTCGTAGTTGGCTGCGGTAGAGGGCCCAGAACACGGAACCATACAGCAGGGTGGTGAGGACCACAGCTCTGTATACGCTGATCTTGGTGCCTGTCTGTTGATTGTGCCACACCCGCTTGAAAAGTCGCCCGAAAGCGCTATTCACTTTTGCCAACCTGCTGTCAAGCTCCTTGTCCAGCTTGGCGTCCGACGTGATAATGCAGCCAAGGTAAGTAAACTGGTGCACTGACCTTAGTTCAGACTCGCCAATGGTGATGTGAGGAGGACGATACACTGTCTTGGGTGCCGGCTGATGGAGGACCTCTGTCTTTTTCAGACTGACCTCGAGTCCAAAGAGCTGGGCAGCATCTGCGAAGCAGGACGTGATGCGCTGCAGGGCTCTCTCTGTGTGTGCAACGAGGGCAGCGTCATCAGCAAAAAGCAGCTCACGAATCAGTTGGTCTAGGGTTTTCGTGTGGGCCTGCAGTCGTATGAGGTTGAACAGGCTGCCATCGAGACGATACCTGATGTACACTGCATCGTCATCATCGAGGTCTACTGTGGCCTGCTTCAACATCATGCTAAAAAAGATGGTGAAGAGGGTCGGTGCCAACACGCAGCCCTGCTTTACGCCGTTGAGAATAGGGAATGTTTCTGAGAGGACATTGTTGAGTCTGACCTGGCCTTGCTGGTCCTCGTGTAGCTGGACAATCATGCTGAGGAACTTTGGGGGACAGCCAAGTCGCTCCAGGATCTGCCACATGCCTTGCCTGCTCACAGTGTCGAACGCTTTTGTTAGGTCGACAAACGTTAGGTACAGCCCTTTGTTCTGCTCGCGGCACTTCTCCTGAAGCTGTCTCAGCACAAAGACCATATCGGTGGTGCTCCTGTTTGCTCTGAAGCCACACTGGCCTTCTGGGAGGTGGTCTTCAGCGATGGCAGGTACCAGCCGATTCAGGAGCAGCCTTGCAAGAATTTTCCCAGCAATGGACAGCAGGGTAATTCCCGGATAGTTGGAACAGTCAGACTTCTCGCCTTTGTTCTTGTACAGGGTGATAACGACAGCATCACGGAGATCCTTTGGTAGTGTTCCTTCCTCCCAGCAGCAGAAAAAGAGGTCATGGAGCTTGTTGTGCAGTGCTGTGCCTCTATATTTCCAGATCTCTGGCGGTATTCCATCAATGCCTGCTGCTTTGCCACTCTTGAGCTGGTGGATGGCTGTGAGGGTCTCTTCAGCGGTGGGCGTTTCGTCCAATCCAACATTTACTGGGAGTTGTGGGATTTGTAGGACGACTGCTTCTTGAACAGTGCGCTCAGCGCTGAAGAGGCTATGAAAGTACTCCGACCAGCGGTTCAAGATGGAGGTATTATCTGTGAGGAGTGGCTGGCCATTCGCGCTTCGCAGGGGACTTTGTACCAGGTGTCTGGGGCCATACACTGCTTTCAGTGCTTCGTAGAAGCCCCTGTAGTCACCATTGTCAGCGCAAAGCTGGGTCCTCTGTGCAAGTCTGGTCCACCACTCATTCTGGAGATCTCTGAGCTTGCGCTGGAGACTGCTGCAGACGAGGCGGAAGGCAGACTTCTTCACAGGGCAGGAAGGCTGGGCTAGGTGGGCCTGATGGGGGGGCTCTTTTTTTTTTTGCTAGGTGTTCCTGGATCTCAAAATCGTTCTCGTCAAACCAGTCTTTGTTATTCTTTCTAGCGAAACCCAGGACTTCTGCAGAGGATTTTGCCATAGCAGTTTTCAGTTGTTCCCAAAGTGTTTCAGGGGAGGAGTCTGCTGGGTCCGCTGTGTCTTTGAGCCTGCGCTGTAAATCTGTCTGAAAGGCAGCTTTCACGTCGTCACGCTGAAGGCTGGCAACATCAGGCTTTTTCTTGGGGGGCCCCCATTTCTTGGGTTTTGGCTTGACGTGGAGCCTGAGTTTGCAGCGGACAAGACGGTGGTCAGTGTGGCACTCTGCGCTGGGCATCACACTGGTGAGGAGGACGTCACTGCGGTCCCTCTGACGCACTAGGACATAGTCTATAAGGTGCCAGTGTTTGGAGCGAGGATGTCGACTGTCCTTTTGCTGAAAAGTAGTGTTGGTGATGACCAGTTGCTGCTCTGCACAGAACTCCAACAGTAGGCGGCCATTGTCATTGCAGTTCCCGACGCCATGCTTGCCGAGGACTCCTTTCCAAGCTTCAGAGTCCTGGCCCACTCTGGCGTTGAAGTCGCCAAGGATGATGACTTTGTCGTCTGCAGGGGTGCTCTGTATGAGGCTGCGCAGGTCAGTGTAAAACTTGTCCTTTTCAGCAGGCTCTGCCAGGAGGGTTGGGGAGTACACACTGAGAAGGGTGACGTGTTGCTGGTGTCTCAGTGGGAGGCGCATGGACATGATGCGGTCTGAGTGACCCGTTGGTAGGTTTACCAGCTTAGTCGCAATGGAGGTCTTGACCATGAAACCCACGCCTGAGAGCCGTCTTTCTGATTCAGGCCTGCCTGACCAGTAGAGGGTGTACCCAGCGCCAAGTTCGTGGAGGCTGCCTTCGTCCGGAAAACGTACTTCACTGAGCGCGGCGATGTCGATGTTTAACCTCCGCAATTCATGGGCAATGAGGGCGGAGCGACGTTCAGGGCGTCCGCTGTCTGCTTTGTCGAGCATGGTCCGGATGTTCCAGCATGCTACGTTGAGTCCGGTCGTGGTCGTCATGAGAGTGGATCCGTTATTCTTTCGTTTTTTGACCGCAGGAGAAGATGCCCGTTGACCGCGGCTAGCCAACTGGGGTTTTGAGGGGACGAGCTTTGGTTAGGCCACCTTTTCTAGGCCCCTCTCCGTGTGGAGCAAGCAGTGCTGTCCCTAGAGAAGGCTGCTTGGTCGTTCAGGGTGTGCCGAGTGATGTTGTCATCCCCAGGTCAACATCAGGCGACCGATATCCTGAACCGCCTGCATGCAGGTTTGAGACTGCGGCTTCCAGTGACATCTTTCACCTGCCGTTTCACCCCTCGCCCATCGCTACAGGACTTGGAATGGTCAGTGTCATGGTCCGTGGACGTTTCCTAAAGCCTGCGCGGTGGAGCTTTTTGGTGGAGTGCAGTGTGCGCAGTACTGGCCCCACCCTTTAAACCCTTGGTTCATCTGCCATGGCCTAGCAAGCTGGGACGATGGCATCGAGGTCCTCGGGTCGTAGGTTTTATATCAGACTGTTCACATCTGCACCGGCCTTAGACGACCCCGCCCTCCACGAGTCCCCTGCTGCATTGCAGGCCTGGCCGCTTGGCTGCAGAAACCCTAAGGGAGGAAACCCCTGACATCAAAGCCCCCGTGTCTCCGGGGAAGGCTTTTGAGCCAGAGACTAGGACAAGGACGGCAGTTATTAGCCATGCCACTAATGCACATTTTCATGACAGGGGGGGGAGGGGGGGGAGGGTGAAGAGGGGGGACAAAGGGTGGGTGGGTGGGGTCATAGGTAAAGTGTATGGCGTAGTAAAAGGCATGCAGTAGTAAAGGGCCTGCCTCAGAAAAAGGCCTTCCGTGGTAAAGGGCCTGCCGCTAGTACCATCAAACAACTCAAGGCTAGAACTTTACCTCTAGCAACTGTCAGTACTCCGAACGCAGACGCAATTAAGAGATGAGCCCACTTTGGTAAAACATAGACACTTTGGAACGATAACTACAAAGATAACGATAACGACAATGATAACGACAACGATCACGATAACAATGACGACAATGATACTGATAACACTGACGACAACGACAATGATAACGACAAAGATAACGACAATGATAACGATAACGACAACGCTCTGTATTGCCACATGTCAGTGATAGAGGAACGTGGTTCGATGTTGTCATTCATACACACCCATACACAAAGTCATCATACACACCCATACACAAAGTCATCATACACACCCATACACAAAGTCATCATACACACCCATACACAAAGTCATCATACACACCCATACACAAAGTCATCATACACACCCATACACAAAGTCATCATACACACCCATACACAAAGTCATCATACACACCCATACACTAAGTCATCATGCACACCCATACACAGAGATAGAAAGATATAAAGGAGACAGTATTCGAGTCAATGTGATAGAATGGTAGTTTTTTTAGTAGGATATAGTGGTTGACAAGATCAAAAGCTTTTTTTCAGGTCAAGAAAGATTGTACCCGATACTTTTCTGTCATTTATGGCAGAGAGTCATTTATCAATTAACTGATTGAGGGCAGTTTGGCACGAATGTAGAGGTCGAAATCCTGATTGTGCTGCATTTAACAGATGGTTTTGCTCCAGAAAGTTTAGAAGATGAGTATGGATATGTTTCTTAAGCGGTTTTGAAATACAGGATATATGAAAATGGGTCTGTACTCGTTTAGGTTGCATAAATCTGTGCTCTTAGGAAGAGGGATTACTTTCGCGTTTTTTAGCTCGTCGGGAAAAACGTTATGTCTGATCGATAAATTATAAATAAAGGTCAGGGATTCGACGACGTAGGGCAGAGATAGTTTTAAAATCTGACTACTAATACGATCTGGACCGCAAGACCATTTGTTCTTTAAACTGGAGATAGATTTGCCTACATCTAGGACAGTCATAAGCGGTACTAAAAATGGGCCGCAGGCTCTCTGTTGACTATGGTGACGTAGTTGATGAGAGCAAGTGTAGTCTACAGGGTTAGGTGTATTTGACTTCGCCAGAGTTTGAGCAACAGTTATGAAGTGAGCATTGAACGCATCTGCAGTAAGAACGCACGGAATATTAGGCGATCGTTTACTGTTACCTTTGGTGAAATTGGTTATTACTTGCCAGACTGAGAGAGAGAGAGAGAGAGAGAGAGAGAGAGAGAGAGAGAGAGAGAGAGAGAGAGAGAGAGAGAGAGAGAGAGAGAGAGAGAGAGAGAGAGAGAGAGAGATGATGATGATGATGATGATGATGATGTAACTTTATTTATCAACGGTAAAATAGTTTTGACGGAAACAAATCGTCATTTTACAAACTTGCGATCACTATCACTTGTTCTACCTATAGCGACAGCGCCCCTACCCCCAATATCGGAGGTACTGGCACCACCAGCGACAGCGACAACAATGCTAATCTCTGTTCTTACACTACTCGATCTCTCTGCCGCCTTTGACACTATAGACCACTCTATCCTCCTCCACCGACTCCACCACTCCTTCGGCATCACTGACTCTGCTCACTCCTGGTTTCTCTCCTACCTCTCCGACAGACAACAGTCCGTCACCATCAACGGCGTCTCTTCCAACCCGGTAACGCTCTCCTGCGGAGTTCCACAGGGATCCGTCCTGGGCCCAGTCCTTTTCACACTCTACACCTCTCCTCTGTCCAACATCATCCAGTCTCACCGCATACACCACCACCTCTACGCTGACGACTCACAACTGCAAGACAAAGACAAACTCGACAACACTCAGTCACTACTGACTCGCACGGCTGACTGCTACGAAGACGTGAAAAACTGGATGACAGCAAACAAGCTGAAACTGAACGACGACAAAACGGAAGCCATGCTGGTAGGCACTCGCCAGAAACTCTCCCAGCTCCCTCCCTCTCTCCACCTTCAACTCGATAGCACCCCCATCTCCCTCTCTGACTCGGCCAAGAACCTCGGCGTCATCCTCGATTCCTCTCTGTCCATGACCAGCTTCGTCTCCGCCACGACCCAGGCATGCTATTTCCACCTCCGACGCATCAGTCAGATCAGAAAATACCTCACTACCGAAGCTGCCACCAAACTTGCTGTCTCTCTCATCTTATCTCGCATCGACTATTGCAACTCTCTCCTTTCCGGTCTCCCTCACTCCACCATTTTCACTCTCCAACGCGTCCAGAACAATGCTGCCCGCCTCGTCCTCAGAAAGAAAAAATCCGACCACATCACACCCCTGCTCAAACTCCTTCACTGGCTCCCCATCCCCCAACGCATCCAATACAAAGTTCTGTCTCTCTGCTACAAATCCCTGAACAACTGCGCTCCTGCCTATCTCTCCAACTTACTTCACCCCTACACACCTTCCCGCTCCCTCCGCTCTGCCTCCGACCCTCTCCGCCTCCACATTCCTCGCACCAAACGTAACACTTTCGGCCCCCGCTCCTTCTCCGTCTACTGTCCATCCACCTGGAACACTCTCCCACTCTCTCTCCGTCAGAAACACTCTCTCTCCTCCTTCCAGTCCGCCCTCAAAACCCACCTCTTTCAACAGTTTTAGCACTATATCACCACACTCCCCACCCCAAGCTGACCGTCGTAATGTATTTCACTGTTTGTGGTACGGGAGTCATTGTCTAAAGCGTGCGCATGCGTGCGCGAGTTGTGAGTGCGCGCTTAGAGTTATAAGATAAGCGCACTATAAATACCGTAATTATTATTATTTTTATTAGTGCTGCCCCTACCTCCGACGTCGTCAGCACTGGCACCACCAACACCAGCGACAACAAAGCTATTGTTGCCCCTACGTCAAAAGTCGGCGGCGGTGTTATCTCCTACCTGTTAACAGGACGGTGTTTATGTATTCCATCTAGGCGCTGTACCTGACGGTGTTTGTGTGTTCCATGTAGTACAGGCGCTGTACCTGACCGTGTGTGTTCTCTCCTGCCTGTAAACAGGACGGTGTTTGGTTGTTCCATGTAGTACAGGCGCTGTACCTGACCGTGTGTGTTCTCTCCTGCCTGTAAGCAGGACGGTGTTTGTGTGTTCCATGAGTACAGGCACTGTACCTGACCGTGTGTGTTCTCTCCTGCCTGTAAACAGGACGGTGTTTGTGTGTTCCATGTAGTACAGGCACTGTACCTGACCGTGTGTGTTCTCACCTGCCTGTAAACAGGACGGTGTTTGTGTGTTCCATGTAGTACAGGCGCTGTACCTGACCGTGTGTGTTCTCTCCTGCCTGTAAACAGGACGGTGTTTGTGTGTTCCATATAGTACAGGCGCTGTATCTGACCGTGTGTGTTCTCTCCTACCTGTAAACAGGACGGTGTTTGTGTATTCCATCTAGGCGCTGTACCTGACCGTGTGTGTTCTCACCTGCCTGTAAACAGGACGGTGTTTGAGTGTTCCATGTAGTACAGGCGCTGTACCTTACCGTGTGTGTTCTCTCCCGCCTGTAAACAGGACGGTGTTTATGTGTTCCATGTAGTACAGGCGCTGTACCTGACCGTGTGTGTTCTCTCCTGCCTGTAAACAGGACGGTGTTTGTGTGTTTCATGTAATACAGGCGCTGTACCTGACCGTGTGTGTTCTCTCTTGCCTGTAAACAGGACGGTGTTTGTGTGTTCCATGTAGTACAGGCGCTGTACCTGACCGTGTGTGTTCTCTCCTGTCTGTAAACAGGACGGTGTTTGTGTGTTCCATGTAGTACAGGCGCTGTACCTGGCGGTGTGTGTTCTCTCCTGCCTGTAAACAGGACGGTGTTGTGTGTTCCATACTCCACAGGTTCTGAGCATGACCGTGTTGCTGACCGTGCGTAGTGGTGAGTCGGCCTCCAGCCTGGCGGAACTTCGGAACCGGCCCTGGATCAATCACCATGGAGAAGATTTCAACATTACGTGTGACTTGGGACGGTCTATCGATG
>BTPG01000001.1:339907487-340017487 GCA_036245525.1 Semisulcospira habei | reverse complement strand
AAAAGGGAGATATTTTGCATATAGCTAGATAAAAGGGAGATATTTTGCATATAGCTAGATAAAAGGGAGATATTTTGCATATAGCTAGATAAAAGGGAGATATTTTGCATATAGCTAGATAAAAGGGAGATATTTTGCATATAGCTAGATAAAAGGGAGATATTTTGCATATAGCTAGATAAAAGGGAGATATTTTGCATATAGCTAGATAAAAGGGAGATATTTTGCATATAGCTAGATAAAAGGGAGATATTTTGCATATAGTTAGATAAAAGGGAGATATTTTGCATATAGCTAGATAAAAGGGAGATATTTTGCATATAGCTAGATAAAAGGTAGATATTTTGCATATAGCTAGATAAAAGGTAGATATTTTGCATATAGCTAGATAAAAGGTAGATATTTTGCATATAGCTAGATAAAAGGTAGATATTTTGCATATAGCTAGATAAAAGGTAGATATTTTGCATATAGCTAGATAAAAGGGAGATATTGAACGAGTTCGTTAATGAGCGTGTACCTCTAGAACTTTTGGAGTGATAATAAATACGTTTAAAAAATATTTTCACGTTTTTGGGATTAATTTCACGAATTATTTGTGATTAATCTTAAAACAATTGATTTTTCTGACGAGAAAACCCCCAATCTTCTCATTAATAATTGCATGAATTTTCATATACGGTATTTACAAAAGCCTACAGTTTGTCTCGGCTGTCGGGTACGATTAGGTCCATTGTGGACCTGTATGCCCTAGGTGTGAAAATCAGACAATTTTCTGCACCACTTTTTCCGAGTCATTTGTAAAACAGCTAACGTAACTTTAATTTTTTTTTTTACAAAAAAATCTTTTCATTAATACTCGCTTGATTTTTTCATAAATAGTGTTTGCATATGCTTGATGTTTGTCCCGGTTCTGGGTTAGGATTAGGTCAAATTGTGACCTGTAAGCCCTAGGCGTGAAAATTAGCATTGGGGCGGTCCGTGGCGCAGCGGTAAAAGCGCCTGCCACCGGTACCCGGTTCCGGCGTTGGACTTTTCTCCTCTAGTAAGTGTTACCATTAATTCGGGCGGACCGTCGGGGGTTCTTTTTCCGGGTACTCCGGCTCTTTCCTCCCCCACGAATTTGCTATTAATTGCAGCCAACTTAATCAAATCAGTTTCAAAAATATATAAAAATAACGATTTGAAAATTTCCAAAAAATTCAGTAGCTCGCTTGAGCTTGCCCTTAGCACCACGTGAATGTTCTGTGTTTATGTACAGTGTGTGAGGGAATGCGCGTGATTCAGGTGAGCGTGCTTGTTGGGTTCAGTTCGCGGCTATGTCCTGCGCATTGAGTTATATTATAAATATGAGAAATGCGCCATATAAATACTATGTATTATTTATTATTATTATTATTTAAATTACCAAGCTTCATCCTCTAATACGTCAAATTTTAGTACTGCGATGAGTGACGTAAAACATCGAGTTGTCACTATGAACACGGCGTCGGGACTAATGATGCCATGACATAAAGCTTGAAGTGACGTCATTTCGCTGCTCGTGCTATTTTTCCCCCCTGTAGTTTTTAGCAAGGACAAGACTGAAACAAGATGGGATGAACCATAACCCAAAAGTTCCTTCTATATGAGAGCTGTCCTCGCTGTCAATGGTCTCTACCTTTTGTCTTTGATCTGATTCTGATGTTGAATTATCTCTTATTGAAAAAGTCTCGTAGATCTGCCAATGCGTAATTGAGTTCTATCAGGGCGCAGGACATACGCGTCTTTGATTTGTCAAGCGTCATTTATCATGACGCAAGTCTTAAATTTTACGTAATTTTATATCTTATGTGATATGAGTTTCACTTTCGCTTCACAGGCTTGAGAAAATGGTGACACAACTAGAACTTCACGGTACAATTTCAGTCTTGCTGTAATTTGTGTGAAAGCAGGTTGACTTTACCTAGCTACATGATATACTAAGTACAGGGGTCACCTGTATGCTCTTCTGATAGCGCGTAGATGTGTGTGTATGTGTGTGTGTTTGTGTGTGTGTATGTGTGTGTGTGTGTGCGTGCGCGCGCGCTCCAAACATCTCCAATAGGCATAGATCCTCATGAGCCTGGAGGGCGCATGAGGATTTATTCCTCCTGGAGATGCGCGCATGTTTGTGTGTGTGTGTGTGTGTGTGTGTGTGTGTGTGTGTGTGTGTGTGTGTGTGTGTGTGTGTGTGTGTGTGAGAGAGAGAGAGAGAGAGAGAGAGAGAGAGAGAGAGAGAGAGAGAGAGAGAGAGAGAGAGAGAGAGAGACGCGCGCGAGAGAGTATGACATCTTATTTAGAGTATTATGTCAATGTCTGCGTGGTGACAGAGTTGCCTCTTTTACGTCACCGCCAATGTCTGATTTTCTCTAGAAGTAAAGTTTTTTTCAGTGTTTTAATTCTTTTCTGAAAAGAATTAATGTTTACTAAAGAAATTGAAAGGATACAAAACTGGCTAACGAACTTATCCAATGTCTTTCTCCAAACTAGCTAGAAGCAAATGATCAAGTAAATATGACAAAAAGTACGGACTCTAACCTGGGTTAACCGACTTCCTATAAACGGTTGTTTATGCCTTTAATGAGTCATTCATTACAATATGTATGGAGGCCCTCTTAGCCACTCACGTAAGAAAGTATTTCGCCAAGTTTCAAGCTTGTGTGTTCAGAAATATCGAAGATTCTGTTGTTTACATACATACGCACATACATACATATATACATACATACATACATACATACATACATACATACATACATACATACATACATACATACATACATACATACATACATACATAGGCACATACATACATACACACATATGGCGCATCGCGCCAAATGTACGTTCATCAGCGAAGTTAGCGTAACTAGACATGACGTAATTTTTATCTTGTTACTTCAATTGTTAGAGTTTTAGCCTGCCCGCCTTTGACATCATGGAGATGCTGTTAAATTCGCCCCAACGCAACCCGTCCTGAAAAAGTTCCTTCTATAAATAGAAGGGACTTAAAAAGGTCTGCGCACCTATTCTTTTATCCTTGGAAAGCTTCATTTCCTTTCATTCTTCTTCAGAATAGCCATGCTACTCCAGACCACAGAGCTTACGAATGGCGGGAATCGCCATGTGCCCGTCTTTATTTATGTGTGCCAGTGTGTGTGTATCAGAGGGCGAGTTAGAGTAGAAGGCGATGGATTCCTATCGCTACACGAGCCCACAGAGCGTACTAATGGCGGGAAGCGCCGCGTGTCCTTTATTTGTGTGCGCCGACGTGTGTGTTGATCAGAGGCTGGCTTAGAGAGGAGGGAAATAGAGCAGCATAATAAGCCTACAAATGTGAAGAACTCTGAATGTTCCTAAAAGATAAACGCATCTGAACTCCAAACAATATGGTAGAATTTGGGATGAAATCCGCATCTTGTTCTATTATTAGGAGAGATCCGTCAGTCCAGGGTGAGACAGGTGTAGCGTTATATATCCATCAATCAATTCTACACATAACGTGCAGGCGACAAAACCTATAAATTGGTGATGAAGAATGTATTTCGGTAGTAATCAAACACTCTGAAACCCCTCCATTACTTGTCGGGTTTCTGTATCGTAACCCTGCAGCCACATTTGAGTGGTACTATAGCTTTTTACATATAATGGACAAAACAGACAATCACAACAAAGATGTTCTCCTTCTTAAAAACCGCCGTGAGATGGCCTTAGTCGCCTGCTCGGCGTTAAACCCATATACCTATCTAACTAACTCCTTCTTAAAAAGTATTAATATTGACCTTCCTTAAACATCGCCCACCAGAAGTACACCATCATCAGCCTTTATTATAGACCATAATTATACCAACAAACCTCAAGCAGTCAGCAACACTCAAGTTAATAGTCTTAGCGTAAGTGACCACTATCCGGTTAGTTGCTTATGGCTGTCAAAACTTCCCAAACTAAAACAAGATGGGATCAACTATAAACATCACAGTCCCTTCTACATGAGAGCTGTCCTCGCTGTCAAGGGTCTCTACCTTTGGTCTTTGAACTGATTCTGATGTTGAAATATCTCATATTCAACAGGATGAGGATTTCATCCCGAAGTCTACCGTATTGTTTGAGCTCTGGTGCGTTTTTCTTTTAGGAACAGTCACAGTTCATATTTTTCAGCTTATCCTTCTGATCCATTTCCTTCCTCTCTAAGCCAACCTCTGATCAACACACACGCCGGCACACACAAATAAAGACGGACACACGGCGCTTCCCGCCATTAGTACGCTCTGTGGGCTGCATTAGAGACAGGAGTTTTGAAGAAGAATAGCACTAGCAGCAAAATGACGTCACTATAAGCTTGACGTCATGGCATCGCTAGTCTCATGACGCCGTGTACACAGTGGCGAAATTGATGTATAATAATAATAATAATAATAATAATAATAATAATAATAATAATAATAATAATAATAATAATAATAATAACGGTATTTATAATGCGCTTATCTAATAATAATTATAACTCTAAGCGCGCACTCACAACTCGCGCACGCATGCGCACGCTTTAGACAATGACTCACGCTAAAATGTCGCACAGGTTTTTAAAGAAAACGTCGACAAACTCTCAAAAAGGTCAAAATAATAGAACTATCATAGTCTATAAATGCTCAAATCTTATTACAAATATGGCATTGTCTCAGAAAACTAAAGATCTTGTCCGGGGAGACATCCCGGAACAAAACCTTCAAGGAGTCTGCTGTGAAATGTTTATATTTTGTGTCGATTAGATCAGCACAAGACAGCAAAAAGTGTTGAACAGAGTACTGCTCGTCGCAGGCATAACACCATGGACGCTCCTCCTGTTTTAGTAAATAAGAACACGTGTGCCCGATGTGGAGCCAAGCAAGGACAGCCTCCGCACGGCGGCTGCCGCAGCGATAAGGTAGACCGTCGGACAACTTAGGAAGAGCTTCATGCAGCTTGTTAGTTTCCTATTTGTCCCACTCGGATTGCCACTCACGAGCTATGTACGCACTAACCACATGTCTAAAATCACCATAAACAGTCTGTGCGTAAGGGACAGGGTCGTTGCGAGCATCTTTGGCAGCAGAATCTGCGATCCTGTTGCCTTCGATGCCCACATGGCCCGGGACCCAAATAAAAATGTCATAATATTCCTTTATCAAGTCTGCGTAGAGCTCTCTAATCTGCACCAGCAGGTCTGTGCCCGCGTCCTGGAGGGACTGCAGGGCAGAAAGAGAGTCAATCAGAATCAGGAAGTTCCTTTCTCTAGATCGATAAGCATGCTTGAGTGCCAGCAGAAACCGACTGCAGTTCTGCACTAACTACAGATTAGTGGTCTGGGAGGCGGTTCTTTAATGGGAGTCTAGGATGGCGAGAGGACACTGCGGCCGCAGCCACTCTCCCATCCTCAGACTTTGACCCATCCGTATAGATACGACAATAGCCAGGAAAAATAGAAAGGAGTTCATTGAGGCTCTGTTGGTATATGGCTGGTGGAGTAGAGTCTTTCTTGTGGGCAGTCAAGTCCAGCAAGATGTCAGGAACCAGGGTGGAGTGATGTGTTGCAGGGATTCCGAAACTCTGTCCAGGTTCAATCCGGCCGCCTGCAGATGAGGTCGGACACGGAAAGAGAGAGAGAGAGAGAGAGAGAGAGAGAGAGAGAGAGAGAGAGAGAGAGAGAGAGAGAGAGAGAGAGAGAGAGAGAGAGAGAGAGAGAGAGAGAGAGAGAGAGAGAGAGAGAGAGAGAGAGAGAATTACGTCATATTTAGAGTATTGGATCAATGTCTGAGTGGTGACGGAGTTGCTTCTTTTACGTCACCGCCACTGTCTGACTTTCTCTAGAAGTCAAGTTTTTTGTGCTGTTTTATTTTTTTCTGAAAAGAATTATTTTTTTTTACTAAAGAAGTTGAAAGGATGCAAAGCTGGCTAACGAACCCATCTAATATCTTTATCCAAACTAGCTATATCCAAAATGTCAAGTAAATATAACAAAAATTACGGACTCTAATCTGGGTCAACCGACTTTCTATAAACGGTTTTTATTCCATCAACGAGACAACCAATTACAACACTTTCAAACCACAATCTTACATCACCAAACCCACCCCACCGACTCGGCCACATCCTCGACTGGAAAATCACCCGCACCTCCGATCAACTATTTCTCGACTCTGACACCTCCTCTGTGCTTCCCTCTGACCACCTCGCTATTCTCGTCTCCCTCAACCTACCTCCCCTGAAAAAAACCCAAGCTCCTTGTCGCTCGTCGCAAACTAAAATCTGTCAACCGGGAGAACTTCTTCGATGAAGCTGTCGACCTTCTCTTGGACCCCGCCTCCTCTCCTGATCTTGCATCCCATTTCGACTCCTCCCTTCGAAAACTTCTAGACACCCATGCACCTGTCACCACCTGCTCCATACCCAACCGACCCCCCCTCCCCCTGGCTCACTGACGACATAGCTGAGGCCAAGCGCGAGCGCCGACAAGCGGAACGCCGCTGGCGCTCATCTGACCTCACCGTTCACAGACAGATCTTCCAAACAACTAGATCCAAAGTCTGTAGAATGATCTCAGACTCCAAACGTAAACACCTTCAAAACAAAATCCTGGAATCCACTTCTTCCAAAACCCTCTACGCTACCATGAACACACTCCTAGGCACTAATAAAGACTCTCCTCTCCCTAACACACACAGCAAAGAAAAACTCCCGTCCGCTTATTCCACCTATTTTTCCGACAAAATTTAAACTCTGCGCAACACACTCTGCCTTCTCCGCCTTTCCCTCCCGACACCCTCTTTTCCGACACCCCCCCCCCCCACACCCCTCTCGTCCTTCCGCCCCATCTCTCAGGACTATGTCCTCAAGACCATAAAGTCCATGCCTCTCAAAACCTGCGAACTAGACCCTTCCCAGCTTCTCTCTACCGGGACGGCCTTCCAAAAGTTCTGCCCTTCATTACCGACATCATCAACAAATCTATAGAGAACGGTTCCGTCCCTGATATCTTCAAGTCCGCCATCGTCCGTCCTCTCCTAAAAAAACACAATATAGACCCAAACGAACTCAAAACCTATCGCCCAGTCTCCAATGTCTCTTTCCTGTCCAAGCTTCTTGAGAAGGTTGTTCTCAACCAGCTCAACCTCCACCTCGCCGACAATAACCTCATCAGTCCCTTCCAGTCTGCCTATCACAAACATCACAGCACTGAAACAGCCCTTCTACATATCTTAAACGACCTGTTTCTCACCACCGACTCGGGCAACATCTCCCTTCTTACGCTACTCGACCTCTCTGCCGCCTTCGACACTATAGACCACTCTATCCTCCTCCACCGCCATCACCACTCCTAAAATTTTCAAATGTACAGGTTCCCTCCTTAACTGTCAGCGATCTTAAGCCGATATTTTGTAATGTCTCCATGAAACTAGGTAAACAAAAAAACTAAACGACACAATACAATAAAATATCGTTCTTTTAAAAAGTTCCATAAAGAAGAATTTCTGCGGGACATGCACAAGGCTCCGTTTACTGAAGCTTATAATCACACTTCTCCATATGTGAATGTATACTCAAAAGCATACGTACAACAAACACACGCACACACAAACACACACACACACACACACACACACACACACACACACACACACACACACACACACACACACACACACACACACACACACACACACACACACACACACACACACACAAGGATGTTGTCATTAGCTGTCTTCAGCCACACATACGCACACGCACGCACCTACGTAGCACCTCGTATTTATACAGTAAGATTAAGTCTTCTCTAAAAACCAGATCGCCGTAACAGACACAGAGTTTTCCTGCCTCACGTTTTGGCGTATCATTCACCCCTTCACAGCCAGTGTCTAAAGTATACGTCTGTAAAACCATGGCATACACAGGTGAGTGAGGTCAGCAATTGGTATAGGTCCTCATGAGCCCCCGCCGCAGTAGGCCCGCTCACAGTCGTGTTACTGTAATTCACAGTCTGGTTAGTGTAGTGGCATAGGTCCTCATGAGCCCCGCCGCAGTAGGCCCGCTCACAGTCGTGTTACTGTAATTCACAGTCTGGTTAGTGTAGTGGCATAGGTCCTCATGAGCCCCGCCGCAGTAGGCCCGCTCACAGTCGTGTTACTGTAACTCACAGTCTGGTTAGTGTAGTGGCATAGGTCCTCATGAGCCCCCGCCGCAGTAGGCCCGCTCACAGTCGTGTTACTGTAACTCACAGTCTGGTTAGTGTAGTGGCATAGGTCCTCATGAGCCCCCGCCGCAGTAGGCCCGCTCACAGTCGTGTTACTGTAACTCACAGTGTAGTTAGTGTAATCCACAGTCGTGTGTGTGTGTGTGTGGGGGGGGTGGGGGGGTGGGGGGGGGGGAGGGAGAGTGGCGTGCTTACGGGTCTATCCGCGCGCAGAGTTCACATTGACCGAACTGAAACTGTGTAGATGAGACGCTCCATGCTCCTAGTGCAATTTCCTGGTAATACTAACTCGGTGGGTTGAGCCTCTGTATGATGTCTGCCGTTTACTGTATAGACGACACACACAGTGCTTCTGGCTTTCCTTTACAGATGGGTCTGATTCGTACCACTGCCCTAAAGAAGGAGAATGGGCAGCAACTGGTTTGTGGTCCTCTACAAACTCTGGGTTTCGTTTACTGCGACTCCGATGTTGCTCCTTTACTGCCGACTGTAAGTTGTGTTTTTTTTAAAATTTCTATCATACTGACAGAGACGTCATAACAGTAAACAATAGCAAAATTACTACAACTACTAATGCTGCTGTTTGTATTTAGTAAGTTCTACTACGGAAGCTACGATGTAAATGATAAAAATAATAATAATAATAATAATAATAATAATAATTATATAATTATATATTATTATTGTTATCATCATCATCATCATCGTCATCATCATCATCATCGTCATCATCATCATCGTCATCATCATCATCGTCATCATCATCATCGTCATCATCATCATCATCATCATCATCATCATCATCATCATCATCACTGAGAAAACGTTTTCGACTTTTGCCTCCATGAAGATGATGCTAAACACAGGTCACCAAAAAGTTTCTGACAAAATCCACAACGATAACAATAATAATAAATGTCACGACACGGGTTGTTTTCGTCTATTTTATGTAGGGGAGTAAGTTTAGAGGGGTGACAGGATTTATTTAGTCACCGGGTGGCGATAGCATAGGTGTCTAGTATTTGGCCTGTACACGAGTATTTTGCTGCCGTGCGACAGTTTGGATATTGGCGTACCGCACGTGATCGTTCAGTCTACACGCGATCGGGTGGTTGTTTCACGAGTTTTACATCACAAGACTTACTGAGCGTCTTTTCGCTAACCTAACGGGAGACAGTCGCATTTCCACCAGCGAACGAGGTAGTCGTCTTTTGCCAACAGTCTCCGAGGGTTTTCCAGGTGTGGTTTGCCATTTGCTGGAGGCCACAAGCAGCTGCGTCGGTCGGTTGAATCGGCCCTGCGATACGGTTTTGGATCGTCCCAACAGCCGGTGTCCAAAGAAGGAGAGAAGAGAGAAAGAGCTGCGACCACTTTACCCCTGGCTTGTCTTGTCCTTGTTTGTCTTCGTCCTAGCCGAGGCGTCTTCACTGATGACATGTATCCAATCCTGGTTCATATTCCAAATCTGGTTCCTATCCTAATCCAACGGTGGTACTGAGTGGGGCTGACTGTGTCACTCCGCCTTGTGGGGCTACGACGCCGAACCTGGCTGCTGTTACGAGTGTCGCGGCACGCTGCGTGTTAGTCAGGTCGGGTCGTCCCACTTATTTCTAACCTGTTTAAGGAAAATATTGTATATTTATAATAATGTAAAGAACGTTAAGATTTATTGCATTCTCCTCGTGGTGACTGTATTGCGAGAGGAGCTTTGCCACAGCGACATTTTGAGTTATTGTATTTAAAAGCAGCCTGTGTTACGGAAGACCTTATCACGGAAGCAAGAGCGTCGAGTTGAGCTGTGTTTAATGGTTGTGCTTCTGGTGAGAAGGTCCCGTGACGTGAAATAAATTGTTTATTCAACTTACTTTCAGTCAGGTTAAATTAAGGATATTTGCTCCGTTTGTATAGGTGATATTGCTTATTCTGAAACGTTGCTAATTAAAGGAGCCTTGCTTATTCTGAAACGTTGTTAGTTAAAGGAGCCTTGTTCATTCTGAAACGTTGCTAGTTAAAGAAGCCTGGTTTATTCTGAAACGTTGTTAGTTAAAAGAGCCTTGTGTTATGAATATCTAGTTTGCTAGAGCATTAGTTTAATTCGAACTTGTCATTCGTGCTCCCGCTGAGGAGTTGTAATAGCTTATGAACAATATTCCTTTTTTTCGATCTCCATTTGTGTGTTAGTAAACATATTTGGCTGATCGTATATTTGATATCGTGCTATTTGCCATACTATATTACTTAAGGAGCCAGTGCTGCTGAGGGACACCTCGCGGAAGCAAAGGCGTTGGTCTACTGGCGTTAGCGCCTGACGCTTGTGCTTCCGTCGGGGTCCGGTGCCTTTTGGGTTTAGCTTTTCAGTTTCGTTGTATTCAGGATAGTAGTTTTATTGCATATATCATTTTGTGCTTTATTTAGGATATTTTGTTTATTATATATTAGTTTAATTAAACCTGTTTTCGTATTTTATTAGAGATATTTGGTTATATATTAGCTTTCTCAGTCTTTTGTATTGTATTTGGGATAATTGTTGTCACGACACGCCTGACGGGGTCAGGGCGCCGTGGACAATATGAGTGCAGACACTCGAGAAAACCCACCCACTCTAAATAAATAACGCAACGCCAGTGATAAACAACAAACAAATCCTTTATTACCTACCCTTACTCTAACTCCCACCCCAACCCACTAACGCCCCACACACTCACACATACCCACACATGCACTCATAACGTATTAACACTTAAAAAAGATTAACATATAAAAAATGACTAACAAGTGAAAATGACTAACAGGTGAATATGACTAACAGGTGAATATGACTAACAGATGAATATGACTAACAGGTGATAATGACTAATATGTGAATATGACTAACAGGTGATAATGACTAATATGGCCAACGGCTATACAAGGCGGGTAACTTTGTCTCTGTACAGTGTCCTCTGTCCCACACTAGACAGGGTGGCTCATAACGTACGAGTACTACCCCTGCACCACAGAGCACCGTAGCCGCGCTTGCCCACGCACGCCTGTGACCGACGCTCAGAACGTAGAATCAGCCTGCTGTAGCCCAACGTGCTTGTCCAACAGGACCGGCTAGCGAAGGCGTTCCGACTCCCGATGATGCGTCACCGTTGGTCGTGGATGATGAGATCGAAGAACGAAATCTTCGAAGCCAATGATCGAAGCCAGTGATCGAAGCCAATCTTCGAAGCCAGTCTTCGAAGCCAGTGCACTGGAAAAGGGCGCATTGTCAGTCAAAGTGCCAACACAGTTAATTCTGGCCTATTTGACACGCACCTACTCACAAACCACGTGAGTTGTGTCTCGTCTCACCCTAATACCTGCCTTGGCCATATTAAATATACAATCATGGATATGAAAGCTTCCTATGTACATTCAACATTCACCAGGTCTGCACTATTCTATTACACTAGCATTAAGCTAGCACAACCACTTTTGTATAATAACATTGCCACTGCTAAAACCAACATTATCAAAATATCCAGATGTACATACAAAGATATGAAATAATCACCAGCAACCACCCAACGTGACAATCTTATTACATTACATCTAGGACTTAATACCAATATATATTTGAAAGGATACCCACTTTAATTCATTTTACAACATGGCCCTTTAAATATACTCACTCGGCGACAGCCGAACATAAACTAAATCCGACACCCACCACATTACAACCCAACCTAAAAAAACATGGTTAAAGACTCAATTAAAACATCACTAAAAAACTAGACGAACATACCCTTCCGCCCCTATGTACACATTCACACACCCGAGAGCACAGCAGCTAACTGAGGAACATGGCATGAATAAATACCTGTCACTGGTGAGTCCTCCGGCAGGACGAGACAAACAAGACGAAGACGAACCGGAGGGGTCTTCTGGTGAGTAGCAGCCGTGGTCACAAGTCTCTCGGACACCCACACCCAGGAACACTGGCCGTGGTCTTGCAGGGAGGGTAAAACAACCCTCACACAGCTTGTCAAGGGCTCCAAACGAGGACGCACCCTGACCCAGACTCTCACTTCGCTGGCTACCTCCGCTGACCGACTAATATCCTACTGCTACCTCGCAGGTTAACTTTGCTTCTGAACACTGTTCGGTTTAAAGCTACTTGGCTAAAGCGTGCAACCGCTGTAATCGCTCACTGTTAAGCTTGCTGCACGGGCTTTACGATTACGCTCACACTACGTTTATTAACTTCCCTAAACTAAGGCTATGTACAGAATTCGGCGATCTACATTTATTAACAGAAAAACGACTTGGCGAAAAAAATAAAACAACATGTCACATCCGTTACGTGACATACCCCCCTCCCAGATCAAACACCCGGGTTTGATTACTATATGACTGTCCCAATACTGCTTCCACATTTACGGTTTCTACCACCCTGTTCTACTCAAAAAGTCAGCAGGTACATTTACTTTACCGGCTATGCTTTCTACTCTAATGGAAAATGGCTGCAACTGCAAAGCCCACCTCATCAGTCGACTGTTTGTGGATTTAGCTTGTTGCAAGTACTGCAATGGTCTATGGTCCGTCTGTACGACGAATGTCCTACCATACAGATACTGACGGAATTTTTGAATTCCCCACACGATTGCAAGACACTCCTTTTCGATGGTGGAGTAGTTACGCTCTGCTTTGGATAGTTTCTTGCTCGCGCATGCAACAGGCTGTAAACCGTTACCATGGTCCTGACATAATACGGCCCCTACCCCCCCTTCGGACGCATCTGTCTGCAACACGAAGAGACGATCGAAGTCTGGCAATGAGCACACAGGACCTGAACACAGTCGCGCCTTCAGCGTCTCAAATGCTGTCTCACATGCATCGTTCCAACCGATCTGTCCAGTCTTTCCTCCCTTGGTCAGGTCGGTTAGTGGGGCTGCTATGGCCGCAAAGTTAGGAACGAACCGGCGGTAATAATTTGCCAACCCAAGAAACGATCTGACTTGTTTCTTTGTTTGTGGTCGCGGCGCGTCTTTTATCCGCTGCATCTTGTCTCCCTCTGGTTTTATCTGACCGTTACCCACTGTGTGCCCCAGATATTCCAACTGCTTGAACCCCAAGTAACACTTAGTAGGTCTGGCCGCCAACTGGACCTCTCTTAACCTACCAAAGAGCTGGGCAATACACTGTAAGTGACGTTCTTTATTGGAGGAAGCAATCATGACGTCGTCCATGAAATTGCTAACTTCCGTCAATCGCAAAGGTTCTAGTAACCTCCTCATCATTCGGGAAAAGATTGCCCCTGCCGTCTTTAACCCGAAAGGCATTACCTTCCACTGGAATTGTCCTGCCGGTGTGGTGAAAGCAGTTTTCGGTTTGTCGCTCTCTAACATGGGTACCTGCCAGTAGCCTTTAGCTAGGTCTAACTTACTCAAGTACTTAGCCTTGGACAGTAAGGAAAATAGGTACTCCACGTCAGGCATTGGCTCAGCATCGAACACGACCTTTTGATTCAGTTTCCTAAAATCTACACAAAACCTAACAGTGCCATCCTTCTTCTTCACCAAGACGATCGGTGAGTTGTATGGGGAATTGGCTCTCTCGATTACTCCCATCTCTAGCATAGCATCCACTTCGGCTTTGACTACCTCTATCTGAGAATGAGGTAGAGGATATTGCTTCGTTCTCACCGGCACTTCATCAGTCAAGTGGATTTCACACGAGTCTAGTGTCGTCCTCAACGGATAATCTGTCAAAATATCCTTAAACTGGACAGTCAGAGCTTGTATACTAGAATGGATTTCTGGACAGTTAGGATCAAGATGGACGTCGGAGGGTCCTTCAGACACTACCAAAGGAATGGTGGGTACTTCCTTTACCACCATGAATGCCTCTCCCCCCTCATCTTCGTCCTCCTCATCTATCACTACTGTAGCTACTGACTCTCGTTCTTGGAACTTTTTCAACAGATTTGCATGGTACAGTTTATTTTTACTGCCCACCCGTACCCTGTAGTCACACTCTCCGACTCTCTCTAGAACTTCGAACGGTCCCTGCCAAGCCATCTCCAGCTTGTTGTGTTTAACTGGAAGTAACAACAAAACCTTGTCTCCTGCACTAAAACTGCGTGGTTTGGCTCTGCGGTCAAAGTGCTGTTTCTGCTTTTTCGAAGCTAGCTTCAGATTCTGTTGCGCTAACCTGCAAGTCTCTTCAATGCGATTCCGTAAATCTACCACGTACTGGCTTGCATCTCTCACCTCTTCTCCCATCTGCTCTTTCGTCCTGCAAAATTATATCAGACTTTTCCCTGACGGAATTGCTCGGCCCTCTTCGGCCAACTTCCTAGCGCGAGCTAGAGTTTCGTCCTGGTTCTGCCAATATCAGTTGGGCAGGAGTCACATTGAGATCGGCCTGCTTAACGACTTTAAGTGCGCTCTCTCCCTCCTTCTCCCTCTGAACCTGAGCTCGAGTTTGGACCGCTGCTGCCATAGCACACTCACTGGCATCAATGGATACGGGACTACGTTTCCCATCTGAAAAAGTCACCCAGTTTCCTAGGATTACGTCCGGTCCCATGCGCACCATTACAATAAGTTCGATCGTCCCTCGCACGAATGGGGAATCGATTTCAGCCCATGCAGTCGGATACTTATCGGACTTAGTATGGTCGACGGGATTGACGTCTATGAACCGACCTGTAAGATCCCTGGGTTCTATCCACTTGGCGGCGATCGCACTCATATCCGCGCCGGTATCACGCATGATACGAACTTCCTTTCCCTCGGCTAATCCCTTACTCCACGGGTCGTAGGGCCGGATCGTCCGCATCCCTACGGTCACGGGCTCTGTCATTACGGCTACTGTCTCAGGAGCAATGGTGACTTGGTTAACTGACGCCTTACTCTGACAGTTCCTTGCTAAGTGCCCTGGTTTATTACACTTGAAACACAGCCGTTCCCCAGTCCCCCTGCCTGAACTAGCTGATTCTGCCCTATGTTCTGCTTTGGTCTCAGGGGGTTTATTCGACCCTTTGTCCTTCTTGAACGGCGGACGAATCGGCCCCCCACCCAATGGACGCGAGACTGCCCGTTTGGTGTCGATATGGAGCTGCGCTAGCTCCGCGGCCTCTTCACCATTCCTAGGACGTTTTACACTAACGAACATTTCCAGGTCTGCATTCATAATAGCATAAAGTTGCTCAGACAGAAACATGTCTAGCACTTGTTCTACGTCCTCTATGTTCTTATGGGCTAAAGTGAACCAACGCTTGACTGAGGTCTTCAACCTAACGAACAACTGTGGAAACGTTTCGAGACTCTCCTTTTTGGCTTCGCGAAACTGGCGCCTGTAATATTCAGCGTCACGCCTGAATCTTCTCAATAAGGTCTCCCTCACCACCTCAAAATCTTTCCCTTGCTCTACCGTCAGCCTAAGGTATGCATCACGGGCCTCCCCCTGCAATAGAGGTGCTAACCTTATCCCCCATACCTCTTTCGGCCACCCCTGGGTTTCGGCTACTCTCTCAAAGAGCTGAAGGTAAGATTCCACATCTTCCTTATCCTCTAACGGACGCATCTTGAGCGAGTAATGCTGACTAGACTCCGTAACTGACTTCTTTTCCGATGCTGCTAACTGTAATCTAAGCCGCGTCTCGGCCGCGACGAGCTCCTCTTTCCGTGCTTGTTCCGCGGCGGCTAGCTCCTCTCTCCGTGCTTGTTCCGCGGCAGCTAGCTTACGTTCGGTCAATGCTAAGTCATCCCGCCTAGCTTGCTCTGCGGCCTCACGGTCCATCTGGAGCCGTCTCTCGGCTGCCTCGCGGTCCATCTGGAGCCGTCTCTCGGCTGCCTCGCGGTCCATCTGACGCTGCTTCTCTACTGCCTCGCGGTCCATCTGGAGCCGTCTCTCTACCGCCTCACGGTCCATCTGGAGCTGCCTCTCTAACGCCCTACGCTCTAGGTCACGTTCCCGTTTTTCTTCCTCTCTCCTAACTTCGGACAGGATGAACTGGGTTAGAGCTCCCCCACTAAGTCCTAGGCACTCTCCT
Organism: Semisulcospira habei; assembly: GCA_036245525.1. Classification (NCBI taxonomy): domain Eukaryota; kingdom Metazoa; phylum Mollusca; class Gastropoda; family Semisulcospiridae; genus Semisulcospira; species Semisulcospira habei. The sequence goes on along the minus strand of BTPG01000001.1, from coordinate 340,001,213 downwards.
AGCACTTTATACTGCTCATATGGGTTTACCATCACCCCTAACCCCTCTTTACTTTCCTGATCCCTACTGGGTGTCAGTCCTGCTGCAGTGAGAGTACGGGTAAGGGTACTCACCACCGTTTCCTTCCGAGAGGGAGTGGCCAAAGTGGCTCCTCTCTCTCCTGGACCCTCATCCCCTGCACCACCACCCTCGGACTCAGGGTCGTGCCCCGACGTGGCACGGGTGGCCCTGGTATCCCGTTTAGGGGGCATCCTGGTGTGGGTGTCACGGAGGCAGCGACGACAACTGCTCCCCAGCAGGACCCCTGACAAAGAAAAAACAAAACAAATAAATACACAGAATACAAACAACGAATAAGGGCTAGACAGTGACAAGAGCCGAAGGGTCCTCACCACTCGGTACCTGAGTAATGAGAGGCAACCACTCATGCCACCCCTCGTCTATGCGCACTGCACTCTCTGGCCGTGGCCCCTGGCGCAATACGCCCCCACTCCCGCCAACCGCCCGCTAAATCTTACTCGTACCACAACACGAACAAACGGTCACTGGCGCACAAAAATACCCTAATCTACCTAACCTGTTACCTCCCCCTAATCCTTATCCCATCGCTGCCACCAAATATGTCACGACACGCCTGACGGGGTCAGGGCGCCGTGGACAATATGAGTGCAGACACTCGAGAAAACCCACCCACTCTAAATAAATAACGCAACGCCAGTGATAAACAACAAACAAATCCTTTATTACCTACCCTTACTCTAACTCTCACCCCAACCCACTAACGCCCCACACACTCACACATACCCACACATGCACTCATAACGTATTAACACTTAAAAAAGATTAACATATAAAAAATGACTAACAAGTGAAAATGATGACTAACAGGTGAATATGACTAACAGGTGAATATGACTAACAGATGAATATGACTAACAGGTGATAATGACTAATATGTGAATATGACTAACAGGTGATAATGACTAATATGGCCAACGGCTATACAAGGCGGGTAACTTTGTCTCTGTACAGTGTCCTCTGTCCCACACTAGACAGGATGGCTCATAACGTACGAGTACTACCCCTGCACCACAGAGCACCGTAGCCGCGCTTGCCCACGCACGCCTGTGACCGACGCTCAGAACGTAGAATCAGCCTGCTGTAGCCCAACGTGCTTGTCCAACAGGACCGGCTAGCGAAGGCGTTCCGACTCCCGATGATGCGTCACCGTTGGTCGTGGATGATGAGATCGAATAACGAAATCTTCGAAGCCAATGATCGAAGCCAGTGATCGAAGCCAATCTTCGAAGCCAGTCTTCGAAGCCAATCTTCGAAGCCAGTCTTCGAAGCCAGTGCACTGGAAAAGGGCGCATTGTCAGTCAAAGTGCCAACACAGTTAATTCTGGCCTATTTGACACGCACCTACTCACAAACCACGTGAGTTGTGTCTCGTCTCACCCTAATACCTGCCTTGGCCATATTAAATATACAATCATGGATATGAAAGCTTCCTATGTACATTCAACATTCACCAGGTCTGCACTATTCTATTACACTAGCATTAAGCTAGCACAACCACTTTTGTATAATAACATTGCCACTGCTAAAACCAACATTATCAAAATATCCAGATGTACATACAAAGATATGAAATAATCACCAGCAACCACCCAACGTGACAATCTTATTACATTACATCTAGGACTTAATACCAATATATATTTGAAAGGATACCCACTTTAATTCATTTTACAACATGGCCCTTTAAATATACTCACTCGGCGACAGCCGAACATAAACTAAATCCGACACCCACCACATTACAACCCAACCTAAAAAACATGGTTAAAGACTCAATTAAAACATCACTAAAAAACTAGACGAACATACCCTTCCGCCCCTATGTACACATTCACACACCCGAGAGCACAGCAGCTAACTGAGGAACATGGCATGAATAAATACCTGTCACTGGTGAGTCCTCCGGCAGGACGAGACAAACAAGACGAAGACGAACCGGAGGGGTCTTCTGGTGAGTAGCAGCCGTGGTCACAAGTCTCTCGGACACCCACACCCAGGAACACTGGCCGTGGTCTTGCAGGGAGGGTAAAACAACCCTCACACAGCTTGTCAAGGGCTCCAAACGAGGACGCACCCTGACCCAGACTCTCACTTCGCTGGCTACCTCCGCTGACCGACTAATATCCTACTGCTACCTCGCAGGTTAACTTTGCTTCTGAACACTGTTCGGTTTAAAGCTACTTGGCTAAAGCGTGCAACCGCTGTAATCGCTCACTGTTAAGCTTGCTGCACGGGCTTTACGATTACGCTCACACTACGTTTATTAACTTCCCTAAACTAAGGCTATGTACAGAATTCGGCGATCTACATTTATTAACAGAAAAACGACTTGGCGAAAAAAATAAAACAACATGTCACATCCGTTACGTGACAATTGTAATACATTTGTTATTTGGTACTGTGTATAATATATATTCGGTTTGGGGCGTTTGGGTGTGTGTGTGTGTGTGTGTGTGTGTGTGTGTGTGTGTGTGTGTGTGTGTGTGTGTGTGTGTGTGTGTGTGTGCGCGCGCGCACGCGTGTGTGTGTGTGTGTGTGTATGACGTGTGAGTGCGTGGTTAGGATTGAGTGTGAATAGCTGGTTATTGTTAGGGTTTTATTTAATAAATGTCGTCGTCATTGTTCCTCTGGTGTTTGTGTTAGGTTTGTGTTAGTGTGGGTTGGGTGTATCTCGAGTTGTAGAGGTCCTAGTTCGCGCCCCGGAAACGTGGTCGTGACAATAAACAAGATACATAGGTCAACGCCTAGCCTCAGAGTCAGATCTGCAGGCCCAGTACAATGTACAATGGACACAGGACAAATGAAATAGAGAGAGAGAGAGAGAGAGAGAGAGAGAGAGAGAGAGAGAGAGAGAGAGAGAGAGAGAGAGAGAGAGAGAGAGAGAGAGAGAGAGAGAGAGAGAGAGAGAATGAACGAACGAACGAAACTTTATTTTCCAAGGATTGAGATATTAGGCGCGCAGGCCTTTCTTACAATCTGTCCTTGCTAACCTACTTAAGGAACAGCAACCAAACAAAAAAACTAACTAATAATAAACGTCACACACACGCATACACACACGCACACAGACACACATATACATGTACTCGTGCACATGCGCACTTTTGTACATACACATACACACGTACATGCACAAATAATTATCTAACATATAAGTATGCATGATATTTTATGTACTATCAAAAACAAGTTAGAAAACTGAACAAACAATTTGGAGGCTAGATGAAAACAAAAAACAAAAAAACGAACAAACAAACAAAAAAACACAAAAAAACAAACAAACATGAAGGGTATTATGTCGAAAAACAAAGAAGAAGAAGAAAGGATCAGCATAACGATGTCTTAGAAAGGTAATCATGTACTCTACTTTTAAACAGAGAGAGGGACGTGGTTCGTTGAATAGTGGGAGGAAGGGAATTCCATAAAAGAGCACCTGAATAAGACAGGCTAGATTTGAACAGGTCTATACGGGGCCTTTTTATAGAGAGACTGTTGCTGGAGGTGCTGTATTTTTTTTCAGTTGGCGAAAAAAGCCTAGATAAGTAAGGTGGAGCTTTCCCGTTAAGAATTTTGTGCATCAGTACACACTTGTTTAGTGCGAGGTGCTTAACCAGAGGGAGAAGTCCGATGGCCTGCAGCTTGGCATCAGTGGATAAAGACAGATCAGGGAGGATAAGCTTAGCAGCGTGCTTGTATAATGAGTTTATCTTCTTGAAGTGATTTTCACTGCAGCCATCCCATATTGTTGAGGCATAATCAATGTGTGGTTTAATGTAGGCATTAAAAAATAGTTTGCGCGTCTTAAGGTCAATGATCGTTTGAAGTTTGGAAAGTAGAAACAACTTTTTGGACAAATGTTTTCTCATATAATATAGGTGGTTATGCCAGCTTAGATCATCGTCTTAAGGTCAATGATCGTTTGAAGTTTGGAAAGTAGATACAACTTTTTGGACAAATGTTTTCTCATATAATATAGGTGGTTATGCCAGCTTAGATCATCATCTATTATTACTCCAAGCAGGCGGTGTTGACTGACCTGCTCAACTGAGATGGAGTCCAAAGAAAGGTTGAGTGATGGAGGTGTGAGCTGATGTTTCTGGCGGGTTGTGATAAGCATGCTTTTTGTTTTTGTGGGATTTACAAGCATGCGATTTTCATTACACCACCGAGAGACTTTATGAAGACTCTCTTGAAGATTATTTGCAATTTTAGGCACAGTTTTACCAGCGGAATGTAATGTTGAGTCGTCGGCAAACATGTCACACTCAGTCTCACTACACGTTACATGTAACGGTAGATCGTTATCGAAGATACAAAACAGTAGTGGGCCTAAAATAGACCCCTGGGGCACTCCATACTCCACAAATTGTTCGGAAGAACATTTTCCATTGACATAGACTGTTTGTGTTCTTTTTGTAAGATAGGAGTTCAGAAACGAAAGAGCTGAGGGGCTCTTTTTGTTTAAGTGATCACTTTCCTACTGTGTGTTCATGGTCAACAAAACTGCGAGTGCATCGTAAGAACGGGCACACAACTATAACGTATCGCTCATTTAAACAGTTTAATCAGTCTGCTTTTCTAGCAGACCTTGATCAAACACCATTTAATGTCGTTAATAACGAAACTGACCCTGAAAAGGCTCTGGCTGTTTGGTATGGACTCTTTACAAGAGTACTTAACAAACACGCCCCTTTGCGGCAAAAGCGGGTAAAAAACCACACGTTACCGCCTTGGCTAAACCAAGAACCAAGAAATAATCGAAGCTATGAGATTGCGAAATGACTTAAGGAGACACAAGCTATTTAGCTAATACAAAAAAACAACGTAACCGTGTCAAGTCTATGGTACGCAGGGCTCAAAAGTCTCTCTTTGAACGAATGATTAAAGAAGACAGAGATACTGCCGCACTCTGGCGCGCGGTTAATCTCGTCACCCGAGGTAACAGCAAGAAATCGTCAGTCATTCCTTCTAGTATTACTGCAGAAACTTTTAATAAACATTTTCTGTCTGTTGCCGAGTCAATCATACCCTCAAGCGGTAACGCGTCTTACACATGCCCGGAGGCCCTACTTAACTTTTGTAAGCAGAAGACTAAGAACAAACCCCCATTCTCTATACCGCCTCTAGCTGTGTATGAAGTAGGAAAACTGATCGGGTCACTGAAAAACAAAAAGTCATCGGGACCTGACGAGATCAGCCCTAAAATACTGAAACTGTCCCTTCCCTATACAGTAAAATCGTTAACGTATATTTATAACTTATGTATCCAACAAAATATGTTTCAATCAGAACTGAAGCAAACCAAGGTTATCCCTTTGCCTAAGTCAAAAGATCTGTCGGATGTTAATAACTATAGACCCATTTCAATATTATCCAGCCTTTCCAAACCTCTTGAAAGACACGTGCACAAACACCTTTATCAATATTTGGAGAGTCACAGTCTTTTGCACGTATTTCAGTCCGGCTTTCGCCCCAAGTATTCTTGCCACACGGCACTGACAAGACTTATTGATGCGTGGCTAGCATCCATAAATAACTCCCAAATAACTGGGTCGATCTTTATTGATTTTAAGAAAGCTTTTGACCTTGTAAATCATAACATTCTTTTGTCAAAACTTCAAGCATATCTCTGCAATGCAGGTGCTGTCTCATTGTTTACTTCATATTTAAGCGGAAGGAAGCAAAGAGTACTGTTAAATGGATCCTACTCCTCGTATGGTCTCGTCAAAAGCGGAGTGCCTCAGGGCTCTGTCCTCGGGCCATTGCTGTTCTGCATATTTATCAATGACCTTCCACTGCATATTAGTTGCCAGTATATTTCTTGTGACATGATTGCTGACGACTGCACACTACATACTCCTCACAAAGATGTAGCTGCAATTAGCACGCGTCTGCAGAAAAGCCTGCATGAGGTCACCGACTGGTGTCATTCCAACTCCATGTCCCTGAATCCGTCAAAAACAGAATGTATGGTTATAACCACACGTCAAAAGCACCAGCTATGCCCGCTCTCTCTTAGTCTGTGTATAAACGACAGCCCAATTGAGCAAGTATCACACCACCGCCTATTAGGGGTCACTATAGATGATCAGCTTACATGGCAACTGCATATTAATAATGTGTGCAAAAGGGTTTCCAGCGGCCTGTATATGTTGTCAAAATTGAAAACAATTACTGACACAGATGCGCGTCTTCTTTTCTACAATGCTCATGTCAAATCGCACATAGACTATGCATCAACAGTGTGGGATGGTTCTAGTGATGTACATTTGAAGAGGCTCAACTCCCTACATAGGAGAGCTGCTAAGCTTATATTTCCCGATCCCGAACTCTCAACTGACGAAAAGCTTAAAACTTTAAAAATGCTCCCTCTATCCCATCACTTTCAGTTATATAAAGGTGTATTGATGTACAAGCTGTACAAGCAGTCATGTCCACTGTACTTGAGTTCTTTTTTTCTCAGAACGGATATCTGTAGCATCTAGACATGGACACCATTTCAAAGTACCCCTGCCGCGTATTGATTTATTCAAAACCAGTATGTCATTTTCGGGAAGTTCATTCTGGAATTCTATTCCTGCAGAAATCAGAAACGCAAAGACGCTCAACTCATTTAGGGTCAGCCTCTTCAAACACCTAGAATCTCTGACGTAATCTAATCATTACAGTACAGGGATAACTTGCGCGTGTGTTCAGGTGTGTGAATGTTTGTGTGTGTGAGAATGTCTCTCTCTCTCTCTCTGTGTGTGTGTGTGTGTGTGTGTGTGTGTGTGTGTGTGTGTGTGTGTGTGTGTGTGTGTGTGTGCGCGCGCGAGAGTGAGAGAGACACAGAGAGAGAAAGAGAGCGTCTGTTTTTTTTTTTTTTTTTTTTTTTTTTTTTTTTATATAATATACAGTGGACCATAATATCTGAGTGTCAAGAGTACATTGAATACTGCATGTACTATGTATAATGTTTTTGCCTTCATATGTGTGTACGCGATATTTTTGGGCGCGCGCTCACGTGTGTGTGTGTGTGTGTGTGTGTGTGTGTGTGTGTGTGTGTGTGTGTGTGTGCGTGCATGCTGTGTGTGTGTGTGTGTGTGTGCATGCTGTGTGTGTGTGTGTGTGTGCATGCTGTGTGTGTGTGTGTGTGTGTGTGTGTGTGTGTGTGTGTGTGTGTGTGAGAGAGAGAGAGAGAGAGAGAGAGAGAGAGAGAGAGAGAGAGAGAGAGAGAGAGAGAGAGAGAGAGAGAGAGAGAGAGAGAGAGAGAGAGAGAGAGAGCACATATATACATATTTGCCTTTGCTGTATGAATTCTAATGTACTTAATGATTTTCTGTGTATTGCTTTACTTTGCATTTTTACTCATTTTATATTTTTGTGCGTACGCGTTATGCGCGTACGTATGTCTGGAGTGCGTGTCCGAGAGCGTGTGTGTATATGTGTGCGTGTGTGTCTAAGTGCGTGCGTGTGCAAGTTTGTGTTTGTGTGTGTGTGTGAGCGTGCGTGTGCGTGCGTATGTGCGGGCGTGCGTGCGTGAGCGAGTGCATACATGCCGTCAGTGTGTGGTAGGTGTATGTTTACATGTCTATGTCATTTATGTAGTAGATGTAGCAACGGCAAGTTTGAAAACTGGTCCTGTTACCAATAACTTCTACCGTTGGAAAATAAATGTTCATTGTTCATTGTTCATTAAGTAGGTGGCAAGCTTTTTCAGTAAGATGGTATGATCGATAAGATCAAACGCTTTTCTTAGATCCAAGAAGACAGCACCAGCCATTTTATTATCATTTATGCTGTTGACCCACGAATTCACTATTCGTGCGAGTGCAGTGTGGCATGAATGCTTGGGACGAAAACCTGACTGGTAATGATATAATAGGGACATTTTTTCAAGAAATTCCAGAAGATGTTTGTGAACATGCTTTTCCAGAGGCTTCGAGACAACTGATAGAAGGGAAATGGGGCGAAATTTATTAATTTCAGAAGAATCGTTTGCTTTAGGAACAGGCACTATTTTTTATTTTTTGAAAGCTGCTGGGAAGACATTTTTTTGTATACATAGATTATAAATGTATGTACGAGGTTCCAATATGTATGGTTGCGACAGGTCAAGGATATATCCATTGATACCATCTCTGCCAGAAGACTTTTTCTTTTTGAGGATAGAAATGTATTTGCCTACCTCGTGTACAGCAATATCAGGGATGACGAAAATATCATCTCAGGACAATCTTTGCTTACAGAACTTTGTTAGCTTTTCTGGTGTGGAATATATCGACTGATTGCGATTGTGAGAACTGAGTAAGTCTTTGGGGGCTGATAGAAAGTGGTTATTAAACTCCTCAGCGGAGAGGTTTTCTGGAATGGTATTGCACTGTTTACGCTTGTAAAGAGAGAGAGAGAGAGAATCAATGAATCAATGAATCAATGAATCAATGAAACTTTATTTTACAACGGTTTAGGCATTGACATCGTCATCGACACAGCCATTTTACAAACCTGCCGTTGCTAACAACTACAAGACTAACTACAAATATACATACATATAAGTAAACATAATACTTGCAAAGAGATGACAACACTATTCACATAGACAGACATATTCATAGACTCACAGACACCCCCCACCCCACCCACCCCCCTTCACACATAGAGCTAAGTAGTCCAAATGATAAATGAAAAGGATAACAGACTTAATTGGGAATAAATTGGACCCAGCATAAAAAGAAACATATAATACAAGTGGTTAAGTCATCCCTACGAGTGATCCACAAAATATTTGCAGATACCCTTTTTAAAACAGGCTAGCGAGGAGGCGGATTTTACATGGTCGGGAAGGGCATTCCAGATAAGTGCCCCTGAGAAGGATAAGCTAGTTTTATATAGATCGATCCTTGGTTTTGGGACTATGAAAAGCTTTCTGATGTTTCCAAGCTTGGACTCAGACTTACGGAACAAAGTGGAGATGTACTCAGGTGTTTTGCGTTTCCACACTTTGAACATAAAGATTGCTTTGTTATATTTAAAATGATCTTGAAGTGGCAGGAGACCTGCTTTTGAGAGCTTTTCTTCAGTGCTTAGGTGTGGATCAGGGCAGATTATTTTGGCCGCTCGTCTGTGTAGGGAATTGAGTCTCTTTAAATGGACCTCACTACACCCATCCCATACCGATGACGCGTAATCGATATAAGAACGTATGTGAGCGTTATAAAATAGTTTACGGGTATCTGAATCAGTATAATATTTCAGTTTTGATAACATAAAGAGATTTTTGGCTACTATTTTGCATAAGGCGTCTGTATGAGCTTGCCATTTTAGCTGACTGTCGATTGTAATCCCCAGTACTCGATGTTCATTTACCTGTTCTACCTGACTACCTTTAAGTGAAAGGTTAAGTAATAGAGGCATTATCTGCTGTTTTTGGCGCGTGGCGACTACCATCGATTTCGTTTTGGCTGGATGAACAACCATAGAATTGTTTATACACCAAGTTGATACTTCATGAAGACTTTGTTGTAGGTTGTCGGAAATTACCTGTATATCTTTACTAGTAGTATGAACTGAGGTGTCGTCAGCAAAAAGGTCGCATTGTACATCTTGGCAAGTAATATGTAGAGGCAAATCATTGATAAATAAGCAAAACAGTAGAGGGCCCAGTACAGACCCTTGGGGCACACCGAAGCTTACATCTTTAAAAGAGGAGTATGAGCCATGAACAAGAACCTTTTGTTTTCTTTTAGTAAGGTAAGATGTGAAAAAAGCAACTGCGTCTCCGTTATTGAGGTATGTGTGAAGCTTAGCAGTCAGAATAGTATGGTTAATCAGATCAAAAGCATTCTTAAAATCCAGATAGACTACTCCTGTTAACTGTGACTTATTCATACCCTTGAGCCATGTGTCAACAAGGCGTGTAAGTGCTGTGTGGCATGAATGCTGCGGACGAAATCCGGATTGGAAAGGGTGGAGGAGCTTACGGTTTTCTAGGTAAGCAAGCAGGTGTTTATGAACGTGCCTTTCCAGTGGTTTGGACAAAGAGAGAGAGAGAGAGAGAGAGAGAGAGAGAGAGAGAGAGAGAGAGAGAGAGAGAGAGAGAGAGAGAGAGAGAGAGAGAGAGAGAGAGAGAGAGAGAGAGAGAGAGAGAGAGAGCAATACGCTGTTATTGAGGCGGGAAGTAAGTGACGTGCATGTTGACTTTCAGACGAGAGGGCGGGGGAGTCACGCTTCACCCTCCAGAGCAGCACAGGCACTGAGGTCGAGCTGAGAGACGGGGACATCGTGTACGGCGTTTCTAGCTGGCGGAAGGAGTAAGGAGCCAAAATGGTTTCCATGGGTGGTCACCATACGAACCGTCTCTGTAATGTGTGTGTGTGTGTGTGTGTGTGTGTGTGTGTGTGTGTGTGTGTGTGTGTGTGTAATGATTACGTGTGGGCAAGTCTGTGATTGTGAATCTTACGGCCTGTAGCCGTAAGGATCACAATCACAGACCAGCGCACACATATAGCAGGTTGCAGAGCTCCATGTGTGTGTGTGTGTGTGTGTGTGTGTGTGTGTGTGTGTGTGTGTGTGCGTGTGCGTGTGGTTATATCAGACTTTAAGCCTTTAAGTATTACTAGATAGGTGCACTCAATTTGTTTCTAGACACTGCCACCAAACAAATGCAGCACTCGTAAGTACACGTTCAAAGAAGTGTACAGGCCAAAAAATGAGAACTTTATGTTGATTGGCTTCTGTAACGCAAGGAAACTCTCCCCAGTCGCACGTACAGACTCTCAGCACAACAGACGCAATCACCGCCACTGACTCAGTCGGGCGCATTCACGCGGTGTAACACAAACACTATCTCTTTTTCTTCTATAGCCATTTATGGAAATAAACAACAAAAAACTCAAAAGATTCTATACACCATGCCGTCTTACTACCGCACATCAACACCGCATACACATACACAGCTTAAAAAACCAGGCTAGGTAATTGTCCTCACAATCCAACCTGTTTCACTGGTGTTATCGTTCGGCAACGTTCTGTCCTTCCACGTCTAGGAGTGTAGCTCTCGCGTCGCACTCTTCTAAGTAGTCCCCCATTTCTCGTACCGTGGACGTCCTCTTGACTCGCCCCCGTAACGCACCGGTCGCTCACTTCTCGAGTAATGAAATGACCTCCCAATAGGTCCTCTGGCGGCAGCCTTCGTTGACTTACGTCGTTCCGCTCCACACAAGAACTCTGTACACAAAGTCCTGACATCATAACACGTGTAACACACACACACACAACTTGGATAATATGAGGTACCTTACGTAACCTAGCTGATACAAATAACTCTCACACGTTCATTCACAAACGTACACACGTGCTTCATATCACGAAGTACTATCGCAACACACCATAACTCTGTCACTACATTGAAACAGACTATAACCTGACACTCGTCATACACAAATTCGTACATAGGAAAAGATTATACTTAACCCAACCACGTACTACCTTCATAAACGACTTAGGTATACACACCTCACATTCCTTAGTTATCCATCTTGGTAAATAACTACATAGGAAAATCACCGGTTCTCTCAACGAATTCCAAACCGACATAACTGAACCAAATCAACGCTACACAATCGAACTATTCTCTTACTAAAGCATACTATCTTTAACTCAGCAGCTGTCAATAATACATATAAATACATACATGAATTCTAGGTTTCAGAGTCTTGGAATACGGCTAGCACATCCAACATACATCCGTCCACACTGACAGAGTAGCCCGTACTGAATTCCCTACAGATCTGTTCACCTGAACTCTCGCTAAAACCCCGTGCAAAACGCATCCCCTATGATTGCACGTGGCCTGGTGCATACACGAGATATTTGTCGCAAGACAAACCGCTGACAAGACCGTACCATACAATAAAACTGTGTGAACTCTATGCTTGGGCATAGAGCCTCATCACAGCTTCCTCCTTACTGATGCCATGTCTGTCCTTGAGGCAGCAACAGCAAGCAAACTGCCACGTCTACAAGAGGCATTGCAAAACATCAAGTGCACCAGACTGGTGCTGCAGTGGATCCCTTCACACTGTGGCATCTACGGCAATGAAGAAGCTGACAGAATGGCAAAAGTGGGCGCAGAGAAAGAACAAGATGAAAATGGAGTCAGCTTCACAGAGATGAAGACCATCATTAAGTCTGTGTACAGACCACCACAACGGCCCATAGACAGTTACCATCAGCTGTCCAGACAAGAGCAGGTGACCATCTTTCGTCTGAGGACCGGGCACATCCGACTCAATTTCCACCTGCACAGACGCTTCCACCTCGTGCCATCTCCCCTGTGCCCTTGTGGAGAAGCAGAGCAGACCACATCCTCCAGGACTGTGGGAACCACCAGCCGCTGAGGGAGGAGATATGGCCGAAGCCCGCCACTCTACAAGAGAAACTGTACGGGCCTGTGAAGGCGCTACAGAAGACCACAGATTTCATTTTGAGAGCCAAACTCCAAGTGTGACGGCGTTCGAGAAGAAGAAGAAGATCACAGCTTTCGAGATATGTGCATTTGAAGATGACCCAAAATGCCCTCTTGTTGCGTTATCAAGAAAGTGCTATGTTTAGACACCTATAAAATCACAACGTGAAGATAGAATTGTGTGGTTTTTACTGTCACGGATCAAAACAACATGCAGATTGCCCCAATTTTTTTACTAGTCCCACAAATTGATACGTTTGCAATTACAACACCCCTAATAATGACCAAATATGCAATTTGGACATGTGTCACGATGAGGGTTAACATGGCGTATACACCATTCACTAAAAACGTTATATCTTAAGTAATTTTCATCGTAGGCACACGAATCAGACACTAAAATGTACACAAAAACACGACATTCACATTCTGTGTGATAATTTCACATTAAACCAAGTATATTTTAAATATGAACACAATATATCGTAATATCTTGATTTCTACCGCTATATTTCATACATGAAATTGTGAATGCATTCCTATCATTTTTCAAATTTACCAGCTGCAGGAATTGTGTTGGCTATGGAAACAAGCAAAGTGGTTATCTGCCTTGTTTCTTTGTTTAAGATGCCTCTTCTTCCCCCCTCCCTTGTTCCTGAGATGGGATCTGCTGGAGTCATCATATGTGTCACTGTAGCTGGGTATCTGTCTGGGTTTTGTGCAGGTGATTTCTTGCGAAGCAACCAACAGAATTGTTAACAATTTTATATCTGATCAGTATGAGATTAAAAGAGGTGTCTTGTACCAAAGCCGAAAGTCCTACCATCAAGGTTAAGGTCACAATAGAGATATAAAGATTTGTGCATTAACGGTAATATCACAAAAAGGACGGCTCATTTATTTAAATTGTTGTTAAAGTAAAGATTCCCCAAAGTAAGTTATGCAAATGAAAATTATCTGGCACCCTGAGTGTAAAGGTCCTGGCAACCATATTTGTTTTCAATGCTTCCATTTTGGTTTGTGAGATATCCCTGTACACGCTCTACCGATTTTAGTCAAATTTTATTATTTCACAGTCCTTAGTGTGAGAAATGGTCATAATAAAAAACTGAGTTAATACTTTAAGTTTTAGGTTCATGTGCGGAACGTGAGTCTATGTAATGGGCCAGTTGTCATCCGTCCGTCCTTCGTCCGCTGTAAATTTTAAGGTTGGCATTTTCACGGAGGCAATTCTACCCACACTCTTCAAAATTGGGCTAGAGATATAATTGTGTGGTAAGACCTTTCTACATATACCAATTTCAGTGACCTTTCTCAAAGGTAAGATTCACAGGGGATTAGAAAATAGATTTTAAAAATTACACATTTTAACCAAAAATTGCTTTTTGGAATGAAATATTGTTAACGAAGGGAGGTGGTGTGTGTGTGTGTGTGTGTGTGTGTGTGTGTGTGTGTGTGTGTGTGTGTGTGTGTGTGTCTATGTGTGTGTCTATGTGTGTGTGTGTGTGTGTGTGTGTGTGTGTATGGAGACAGGGGCTCACGTCCTTCAGAAAGCTGATGTTCGTAGTGTGGGCGGGGGGGGGGGGGGGGAGTACAGCTCACGTTTCTCAGAGAGGTGATGTCCGTTGGGGGGACGCGGGAGGGTGGAGGGGGGGGGGAGGGGAGAGCGGGGTAAAGATTTTGGATCCGATGTAGATCTTTTTTCAGCACACTGCTCACTGAAGGGCACACCTTGTTTCCACTTTATGCTCCCCGTGAGCTGACCATAATTGCTTGCTCGGCGTTAAACCCAAATAACTAACTAACTTTATATTTTATGGACCCCCACCCGGGTCTGCCCTGGGGGACTTGGGTGGGGTTAACTACTTTTTAGTTCCCAGGGTCACCCTGGTCAGCCCCACAGGGTGGGTTTTTTCCCCTCTATTCTGGGGCATGTGTTTCTGTCTACCCTTTGTCCATTCATCTGTATTTTCCTTTTTAAACTCTCCCTACTGTCTGCGCTGCCTGTAGCTCTCGATATTGGATGTGTGTTGCTAAATGATCTTAGGTTTATTTAGCGTATTAGACCGGCTGGCGACATACATTCAATATTCTGTTTAGTTTGTTTTTTTCACAAGCAGTGCAGGCACGTCCTGAGAATGTCTTGTTGCTGTTGGGACGTTAAGCACTGTACAAACAACCAACCACTTTATGGATGCTAGCTTCAGTCATGCAGGCATGAATCTGCTGTGACTATAAAAGAAGAAGAAGAAGATGCAGTCCTTGCTTGACTGAGATGCTAGTCGGTTGAGAAGATAGTGAAATGTGGACAGGAAAAAGATAAGGTGGTCTGGGACGACAGCACTCATTTCCTGGTGAAGATATTCATGTCTTTCGTCAAGTCTATATTTTCTTTTTTGACGGATACGCGTCTGTGTCATAGAAAGTACTGGATAGGCAGGCCACCTGCAGAAGAGATAATTTCATTAATAAAGTCTAAATTGATCGTACGGTGCTGTTTGCCGTCGTTGTGTCATATATTCAGCTGTAAGAAAAGTTTCTTGGTGATTGAGATGAGAGAGGTTTTGGATGATCCTTCTCGTTTCCTCCGCTGAATTCTGCCTGACATCTTGTATTATTTGTCTAAATAAAATTAAAAGCAACCGAAACTATTTGTTGTTCAATGTGATTTTCTTTTGTCTACAGTAAGTAACTGACAAAAAGAATAACATTTCAATAATAATAATAATAATAATAATAATAATAATAATAATAATAATAATAATAATAATAATAATAATAACAATAATAATAATCATGCTTTGGCTTGATTTCGCGAACGAAGATTTTATAGGGGATGCCCACGACGTCTGCAGGCATGTTCATGGCTGCGGAGGCCAATCCGGGACAGGCAGGTTCGACCGCAGTGGCTGCAGGGGAAGGTATGGCCAGTGTTCTGATTTTCGACATCTCTGTTTTTCTCCTGAGCCGCTTGTCCTTAAGGCTAGCTCTGCGAGAGTCCTCAAAGGAGACGGTTGCTTTGTAAATGGTGAAGCGCCAGGTGTCTCGGTACGCAGCAAGCGAAGACCACTGGTGGTGGTCGATTTGGCAGGCACTAAGTGACTTCTTGAGACCGTCTTAGTATCTCTTCTTTGGTGCCCCTCTGTCTAGGTGTCCAGTGGCGAGCTCGCCGAACAGGATGATCTTGGGTAGGCGATGATCCTCCATCTTGGAGACGTGCCCCGCCCAGCAAAGCTGTGTCCGCAGCAACAAAGCCTCGATGCTCACAGTTTCCGCCTGTTCAAGGACCTCGACGTTGGTGACATAGTCACTCCAGTGAATGCCGAGGATGGTACGCAGGCAGCGCTGGTGGAAGAATTCGAGGAGTCTTAGTTGGCTGTGTTAGAGGGCCCAGGACTCGGAACCATACAACAGGGTGGTGAGGACGACTGCTCTGTACACGCTGATCTTGGTGCCATTGTTTTAGCTGTTGATTGTGCCACACCCGCTTGAATAGTCGCCCGAAAGCACTGTTCGCTTTTGCCAGTCTGTTGTCCAGTTCCTTGTCCAGCTTGGCGTTTGACGTGATGATGCAGCCAAGGTAGGTGAACTGGTGTACGGACTTCAGTTCGGTCTCGCCGATGGTGATGTGGGGAGGGCAATGCTCTTCCTTGGGTGCCGGGCAGCATCTGCGAAGCAGGACGTGATGCGCTGCGTGTGTGCAAGAAGGGCAGGGTCATCAGCAAAGAGCAACTCACGAATCAGTCGGTCTAGGGTTTTGGTGTGGGCCTGCAGTCGTCTGAGGTTGAATAGGCTGCCATCGAGACGATACCTGATGTACACTGCATCGTCATCGTCGAGGTCCACTGTGGCTTGTTTCAACAACATGCTAAAGAAGATGGTAAAGAGGGTCGGTGCAAGAACGACGCCCTGCTTCACGCCGTTGATAATGGGGAATAGTTCTGAGAGGTCACTGTTGAGTCTGACCTGGCCTTGCTGGTCCTCGTGGAGCTGGACGATCATGCTGAGGATCTTTGGGGGACAGCCAAGTCGCTCCAGGATCTGCCACATGCCTTGCCTGCTCACAGTGTCAAAAGCTTTTGTTAGGTCGACACACGTTAAGTACAGCCCTTTGTTCTGCTCGCGGCACTTCTCCTGAAGCTGTCTCAGCACAAAGACCATGTCGGTGGTACTCCTGTTGGCTCTGAAGCCACACTGGCCCTCTGGGAGGTGGTCTTCAGCGATGGCAGGTACCAGCCGATTTAGGAGCAGCCTTGCAAGAATTTTTCCGTGCAATGGACAGCAGAGTAATTCCACGATGGTTAGAGCAGGCGGACTTCTCTCCTTTGTTCTTGTACATGGTGATGATGACTGCATCACGGAGATCCTTTGGTAGTGTTCCTTTCTCCCAGCAGCAGAGAAAGAGGGCGTGGAGCTTGTTGTGCAGTGCTGGGCCTCCATGTTTTCAGATCTCTGGCGGGATTCCGTCAATGCCTGCTGCTTTGCCACTCTTGAGCTGGTGGATGGCCTTGAGGGTCTCTTTTGAGAGGTGAGCGGTTCATCCAATTCCACTTTTACTGGGAGGTGTGGGATTTAGAAAATGACTGCTTCTTGAACAGTGCGCTCAGCGCTGAAGAGGTGCTGAAAGTATTCCGACCAGCGGTTCAAGATGGACGTACTATCTGTGAGGAGTGCCTGTCCATCAGCACTTCGCAGGGGACTTTGAACCAGGTGCCTGGGGCCATACACTGCTTTCAGTGCTTCGTAGAAGCCCCTGTAGTCACCGTTGTCAGCGCAAAGCTGGGTCCTCTGTGCGAGTCTGGACCACCACTCGTTCTGGAGCTCTCTAAGCTTGCGTTAGAGACTGCTGCAGATGAGGCGGAAGGCAGACTTCTTCACAGGAGAGGAAGGCTGGGCTAGGTGGGCCTGGTGGGCGGCTCTTTTTCTGCTAGAAGTTCCTGGATCTCTACGTCGTTTTCGTCAAACCAGTCTTAGTTCCTCTTTCTAGCAAAGCCCAAGACTTCCGCAGAGTTGCCACATTCCTTCCTTCCTATGAAGATAAGTAGCGGCTAAACTCTCTGTTTGTTTGTTTGTCTATTTTGACAAAGGGTATTTACCCGAAATATTAATAAATTGTGTTGTACCCGTCTTTTCTAAGCGTGTTTCTTTCTCCGTTGGGTACTTCTTCCGCAGAGGATTTTGCAATAACAGTTTTCAGTTGTTCCCAGAGTGTTTCAGGGGAGGAGTCTGCTGGATCAGCCGAGTCTTTGAGCATGCGCTGCAAATCTGTCTGAAAGGCAGCTTTCACGTCATCACGCTGAAGGCTGGTAACATCAAGCTTTTTCTTGTGGGACCCCCTTTCTTGACGCGGAGCCTAAGTTTGCAGCGGACAAGGCCAGTGTGGCACTCTGCGCTGGGCATCACTCTGGTGGGGAGGACGTTACTGTGATCCCTCTGACGCACTAGGACATAGTCGATAAGGTGCCAGTGCTTGGAGCGAGGATGCATCCAGGTGGTCTTTCGACTGTCCTTTTGCTGGAAAGTAGTGTTGGTGATGACAAGGTGCTGCTCTGCACAGAACTCCAACAGTAGGCGGTCATTGTCATTGCAGTTCCCAACACCATGCTTGTCGAGGACTACTTTCCAGGCTTCAGAGTCCTGGCCCACTCTAGCATTGAAGTCGCCAAAGGATGATGACTTTGTCGTCTGCATGGTTGCTCTGTAGGAGGCTGCGCAGGTCAGTGTAGAACTTGTCTTTTTCTGCAGGCTCTTCCAGGAGGGTTGGGGAGTACACACTGAAAAGGGTGACGTATTGCGGTGTCTCAGCGGGAGGCGCATGGACGAGATGCGGTCAGAGTGACCCTTTGATAGGTTTTCCAGCTTATTCGCAATGGAGGTCTTGACCATGAAGCCCACCCAGGAGAGCCGTCTTTCTGATGCAGGCCTGCCTGACCAGTAGAGGGTGTATCCAGCGCCAAGTTCGTGGAGGCTGCTTTCGTCGGGAGGCGTACTTCGCTGAGCGCGGCGATGTCGATGTTTAACCTCCGTAATTCATGAACAATGAGGGTGGAGCGACGTTCAGGGCATCCGCTGTCTGCTGTGTCGAGCATGGTTCGGATGTTCCAGCATGCTACGTTGAGTCCGGTCGTGGTCGTCATGAGAGTGGATTCGTTGTTTTTTTCTTGTTTTCTGAATGCAGAAGACGATGCCCGTTGACCGCGGCTAGCCAGCTGGGGTTGCGAGGGGACGAGCTTTGGTTAGGCCACCTTTTCTAGGCCCCTCTCTGTGTGGAGCAAGCAGTGCTGTCCCTAGAGAAGGCTGCTTGGTCGTTCAGGGTGTGCCGAGTGACGTTGTCATCCCCAGGTCAACATCAGGCGACCAATATCCTGACCCGCCTGCATGCAGGTTTGGGACTGCGGCTTCCAGTGGCATCTTTCAACTGCCGTTTTGCCCCTTGCCCCTTGCCCATCGCTACAAGACTTGGAATGGTCAGTGTCATGGTCCGTGGACGTTTCCTAAAGTCTGCGCGGTGGAGCTCTTTGGTGGAGTGCAGTGTGCGCAGTACTGGCCCCACCCTTTAAACCCTTGGTTCGTCTGCCATGGGGTCAAGGGGTCTCTGCCTGACTCAAAGCGTGGGTGCCCCCGGGGACGAGTTGCGTTGGTGGTGCGGGTAGTGTGGAACTCTTACAGCACCTCCCCCGGGTCCCCCTAGTCTAGGGCCTCCTGGCCTTTGTGAGGCACCCTCGTGTGTAATCCCTCCGGACTAGCATAGCATCTCTCTATCCCAAGACCGCCCGTGCGTTGTCCCTGGCCACATCCTCTCCGAGGTGACCCCGAAAACTGGGCAGCAGTAGCCCCCAGGCAAAACACGGCGGATCTAGAGGAGAGAACCTCGAAAATAAATCATTGTCCTGCTGCCTGGCAGGCCTGGCCGCTTGGCTGCGGAAAGGCTAAGGGAGGAAAACCCTGACATCAAAGCACCCGTGTCTCCCGGGAAGGCTTTTGAGCCAGAGACTAGGACAAGGACAGTCTTATATAAAACCTACGACCCGAGGACCTCGATGCCACCGTCCCAGCTTGCTATGCCATGGCAGACGAAGCAAGGGTTTAAAGGGTGGGGCCAGTACAATAATCATACATGTAATGATAATGATACTTGTAATAATAATAATAATAATAATAATAATAATAATAATAATAATAATAATAATAATAATAATAATAATAATAATAATAATAATAATAATAATAATAAATGTAATGATAATAATAATACTTGTAATAAAAACAACAATAATAATAATGCATATCATAATACTAATGTGTGTTCGTATCATTTTCCTCATTTACAAGTACGTTACAACGACTTGAAAAACATAAAACACCAAAAAACATTGCATTTTGCATCTATTTATAGAAGGAACTTTTTAGGACGGGTCGTGGTGGGACGAATTTAATAGCATGTCCATGATGTCAAAGGCGGGCACGCAAAATCTTTAACAATTGAAGTAACAAGATAAAAATTACCTCATGTCTAGTTACGCTAACCTCGCTGCTGAAAGCACATTTGGCGCGAAGCGCCGTATGTGCGTATGTATGTATGTATGTATGTATGTATGTATGTATGTATGTATGTATGTATGTATGTATGTATGTATGCATGTATGTATGTATGTATGTGCGTATGTATATATGTGTGTGCGTATGTATGTAAACAAGAGAATCTCAGATATGTCTGTACACACAAGCTTAAACCTTGGCGAAGTACTTTCTTAAGTGGGTGGCTAAGAGAGCCTCCGAGTATATTGTAATTGAATGTCTCATTAAAGACATAAACAACCGTTTATACGAAGTCAGTTGACCCAGATTAAAGTCCGTACTTTTTTTCATATTTACTTGAACTTTTGCATATAGCTGGTTTGGAGAAAGACATTGGATGAGTTCGTTAGCAAGCTTTGTATCCTTTCAACTTCTTAGTAAAAAATAATTATTTTCTTTTCTTTTCAGAAAAGAATTAAAACAGTAAAAAAAACTTGACTTCTATAGATAGTCAGACAGTGGCGGTGACGTAAAAGAGGCAA
Source organism: Semisulcospira habei (assembly GCA_036245525.1). NCBI lineage: Eukaryota > Metazoa > Mollusca > Gastropoda > Semisulcospiridae > Semisulcospira > Semisulcospira habei. Next base: position 339,980,627 of record BTPG01000001.1, on the reverse strand, counting down.
CTCCGTCACCATGCAGACATTGACATAATACTCTAAATATGATGTAATTCTTGCTAGTGCGCGCCACGCTCTCTCTTTCTCACAATAGTGTCTGTTCCTAAAGCAAAAGATTCCTCGGAAATTAATAACTTTCGCCCTATTTCCCTTCTATCATTCTATCAGTTCTCTCGAAGCCGCTGGAAAAGCATGTTCACAAACATCTTCTGGATTTTCTTGAAGAAAGGTCCCTATTATGTCAGTACCAGTCAGGTTTTCGTCCCAAGCATTCATGCCACACTGCACTCGCACGAATAGTGAATTCGTGGGTCAACAGCATAAATGACAATAAAAATGGCTGGTGCTGTGTTCTTGGATCTAAGGAAAGCGTTCGATATTATCGATCACACCATTTTACTGAAAAAGCTTGCCCCTACTTCAGCAATAAAAGCCCGTCAGCTCTTTCGTTTCTGAATTCCTATCTTATAAAAAGAACACAAACAGTCTAGGTAAATGGAAAATGTTCTTCTGAGCAATTTGTCGAGTGTGGAGTGCCCAATGGGTCTATTTTAGACCCACTACTGTTCTGTATCTACATTAATGCTCTACCGTTATATATAACGTGTACTGAGGCTGGGTGTGACATGTATGCCAACGACTCAACATTACATTCTGTTGGTAAAACTGTGCCTAAAATTGTAAATAATCTTCAAAAGAATCTTCATGAAGTCTCTCGGTGGTGTAATGAAAATCGCATGCTTGTAAATCCCACAAAACAAAAGGCATGCTTATCACAACCCGCCAGGAACATCAGCGCAAGCCTCCATCGCTCAACCTTTCTTTTGACTCCACCCCAGTTGAGCAGGTCAGTCAACACCGCGTGCTTGGAGTAATAATAGATGATGATCTAAGCTGGCAAAACCACCTATTTTATATGAGAAAGAATTTGTCCAAAAAGTTGTTTCTACTTTCTAAATTTAAAACGATCATTGACCATAAGACGCGCAAACTATTTTTTAATGCCTACATTAAACCACACATTGATTGTGCCTCAACAATATGGGATGGCTGCAGTGAAAATCACTTCAAGAAGATAAACTCATTATACAAGGGCGCTGCTAAGCTTATCCTCCTTGATCCGTCTTTATCCACTGATGCCAAGCTGCAGGCCATCGGACTGCTCCCTCTAGTTAAGCCCCTCGCACTAAACAAATGTGTACTGATGCACAAAATTCTTAGCGAGAAAGCTCCACCTTACTTATCTAGGTTTTTTTTGCCAACTAAAAAGAAATACAGCACCTCCAGAAACAGTCACTCTATAAAAAGTCACCGTATAGACCTGTTCAAATCTAGCCTGTCTTATTCAGGTGCTCTTTTATAGATCTCTCTTTTCACCACTATTCAACAAACCACGTCCCTCTCTCTGTTTAAAAGTAGAAAAAAAGAAGACACTAAACTTGTGCGAAATCTGAATGACAAATTCATTTACGTTTGTCACTATGCATACTGCAATTTTATATCAGACATGGGTTAATTCTAAAGAAAGTTCACAGAGACATAAGCTTTGATCAGTGTGCTTTTATGAAAGATTACATAATGAAAAACACAACCCTGCATGCAAGAGATGGCAACACTGCATTTGACAAAGACTTCGTTAAGCTTATGAACAATGCCTGTTTTGGCAAGACAATGGAAAATCCTCGTCACCGCAAAGATGTGAGACTGGTCACAACTGAATCAGGTGCAATTAAACTTACAGGCAAGCCAAAATACACAGGGTATAAAGAGTTTCATCCATCATTGTATGCAGTGACACTCAAAAAAAGATTGTTAAACTGGACAAGCCAGTATTCGTTGGTATGGTAATTCTTGAGTTATATGAACTGCTGATGCTTGAATACTACTATGATTACTTCAAACCAAAATATCCTGACTGTCGACTGTTATACACTGACACTGACTCTATGATGATAGATGTGCCTACTGAAGACTTTTATGAAGACATGAAAACAGAGTTACATATGTATGATACGTCTGATTATCCTAATGATCACCCGCTGTATAGCACACAAAACAAGAAAGTGCCTGGGAAGTTTAAAGACGAACTGAATAGAGTGACTATAGTTGAGTACGTTGGACTGAGATCAAAAATGTATTCCATACTGCATCAGTCTAAAGAAAAAGGAATTAAAGAAAAAAAAACAGCAATAAAAAATAAAGACATCCGTCATGAGCATTACACGCAAGTATTAGATGCAAAACTAATGCCTGATTATCCAAACAAGTCACTGATGTCAAATACACATAATCTTGAAATAACCCAAACACATAAGAAATCACTTGCAGTTGGAGACACAAAACATGTGTTTCACACAAAAAAAAAGGCTTATGCAACTGGGCATTACAGACTTAAGTTATCTGAAGAAATAGCTGATGTATTAGTTGATGAACTGATTGATGAGTTAGATGTTGAAATGAGTAACAGTGTCTGGGGGAATAATTCTTCTCTGACAAATGCACTCTGTGGGGCAGGCTCATATAGATAATAAATTGATGGATTGCCAGGAACTATTTTTTATATTGTGAACAGATGTGGACCATATTGGATCAGTTGCTCTGCGCCTCGCAAGCTTGATACAAATATCTTACTTTTTTGTAAGGTGTACTTGTGTCAGGTGGTTTTGTTGTTTTTATCTCTGGCCCTGTTGGTATTGTTTTCAATTTAATAGCGTCAGCAGGCTTAGGCTGACCCTCGTTATTCATTGCTTTATTACAGATGGTAATCTTCTAACCCACTCAGTGTTACGTGCGTCATGCATGCGTTCCTTAGAATACTGGTAACTGAAAAGTCTCTCTGATAATTGTTTGTTAAAGTTTTCGACAATTGCCTGTGATCTGTGCACACCAGTTATACCACGCCACACAAGCACGCCATGCTTAGCAAATAATTGATTAACTGCTCCTTTGAATTCAGATCCGTCATGGACTTGCACAAGCCTGGGATATTTTAAAGGGCCTCGACTATAAATCAATGATAAAGTCATCGCTACCATACTAGCATTCTTGTCAGTTATGGCTTCAGCGTCCTTATAACTTGAAGCAATGTCAACAACAGTTAGTGCATACTTGTAACGTTTCTTTCTTATTGTATCATGTGGCAAAAACAATAAATCCATTTGATGGGTGTCATTTGGTGTAGTGTTCTCAAAATGAGGTCTAGATATATTTTTTGGTGCAGGTAAATATATTTGCCAAATTGCCTGTTTTTGAAGCCATAGTTTTATTTGGTCGAGTTTGGCGACATTGCCCACAGTGGCATGTAATTTCTGTATTGTAGTCTTTCCTTTCCAGTAGCCAACAGGAGAGTAATATATTTTTGATGGTTTATTTTCCACGTCTGATTTTTTCTAGCAATAAAAACTCATGTAAAATATACAAATGTCACTCCCACTAGAACAAATATTATTTCTCCGTTTCTTTGTTTTGGACTACTTGGCCAAGTAATCGCTAAGTTTTGGCTGTGGGGTAGACATGTCTTCGCCAGTAACAAGAAAGTATTGTTTGATTGCATCATCGACATTAGAAAATGTATGCTGCGCATGACCTTCTAGCCTGAGTTTTTCATTGATGAAATCAAGTTTCTCAATTCTTTGCTTCTCTTATCCTTGCTGGGCTTGTGCTAATTTTTCAGATGCCTCATTGTGTTTCCTCATATCTTCTGCAGATTCTTCTCTACTCACTTTTAAAAAGAGATAATTTGACCCACTAAATGCCAGGGCGTTGACAACAGTGCCTCCAATGATAACTGCTAATGTCACCATACTTTTTATTTACATAGAAACATTTTCGGGAATAATTCCTTCCTTGACGAGAAAGTCTTTTGTTGGAATTGACGCTGTTACAACAGCTATTAATTTAGCACTGTCTTCAAAGCCTAATCTACTCAAATCAGTAGATCTCATCTTGAGAAGACTTTTTCCCAGCATAGAGTAAGCAACGGTTAGTCCACTTATTACAGCAGAGTGATAGACGAGGTTCATTAAGTTTTTTGTTTCACTCATTTCTTATGCAATAAAAATTAAAATAATAAATGTATATACTGCATGAAAAATGGGTCAATGGCTTTGGGTGTTGCTAGTAATGTGGTGACTTTTGGTTTTGATGATGGAGTGTCTAATTTTTGGACACTATTTGAGTGTGTGGTTTGTATTTTTTGTATAATTGGTAACCTACGTAACCAAATCCGACAACAAATACGGCAACTATATAATTTGTTGTTTCGGATTTAGACTCAGTTGATAGTCTCTCACTTTCAGGAGGGGGTGAGGGTGTTGGTCCTGATGGTAGTGACATTGGTCTTTGGGCCGGAGTTGTTGATGGCGGGTCAGTTACATGATCCTTTTGTGCTAAGGCCTGAAGCTGTAATATTTTTTTGTCTGTTATATCGACTAATCTTTTCCAGCCTCAACCCTTCCTGTTTTTTTTTGTTTAGGGGTCATTTGAATCTGAGACGAGACAGGGCCGGGGCTCATCTGTGGGGTTGTCTGATTCTCGTCCATTTGGTCCTTTTTCTTCTGCAGAAAAATTTATTTTCGAAAAATCAATATGGCTCCCAGTAACAAGCAAAGTTACCACAGGTGCAAGGTAATTGCCAAACTTGTAATACATGACGCATGTTAATTTGCCTATTGCACTTGAAACAATAGGATTTGATTCCAAATCAATACTTAATCTGTCAGTATCGACTTTGAAAAAGTGACTATCAGCATTTGTATAAAGAGACACAAGAGACCGACTCAGATCACAAGTCATTAGTGAAGCGATGTGATTTTCATATTTGGAGTGCAGCTTGATTAACTCGCCGGGTGAGAGTGATTTCTGTATCTTCAGTTGTGTATTGTTTTTGGATATATGCTTTTGATTTGCCTGAAACAACTACAGAGAGAAGATGCTGTTTTTTAGAGTCTAAGTCTTTGTTCTCAATAGCGCTAATATCACTTAGAAGAAGTAATTCGTCTTGATTCATTTTATAATAAAAAAATTAATTTTTAAAGTTATAATTAAACTTATTAAATACACATTTTAGTGTAAATTTCACAATACCGCAATACAGCACACAGCAGCTAGGCAAGTGGTCGCTGATTTGCCACATACATTTGGGAATGTAAAAGGTGGCGGGTGCTGACGGGGTCAATGGTTAGTGAGATATAACAACATACAATCCAAAATTACCTAAATTGATAATGCTGCATTTGACAATGAGCGTTTTTTTTAATCAACAGGGTGCATTGGGGGAGGCGTGGTGGTGGCGAAGACAATGGGGGTTATTGTCAAAAATGCTGTGATTTTGTGATCCATGCGGCATTATCGATTTAGGTGGCTTTGGATTGTATGTTGTTATATCTCTCAGGTCAAAGACAAAAGGTAAAGACTGTTGACAGCGAGGACAGCTCTCATATAGAAGCGACTTTGTGAAGTATGGTTCATCCCATCTTGTAGTTTATTATGCTGAAATTTCTTTGCCTATCATTAATCATTAACATTTGTATACTTGCGCAATGTTTTTTCTAAGTCACAAGCGAAATGTGCACGAAGGAAGCTTCTATAAGCGGGCGCCATTGTGAAGCTGTATGTGCGCATTGGGGTGTCAGTTTCAAAGCTACTGCACAAATCCAAGATATGATCGTCCGTGTCAGACGATATTTCAATCGAAAGGTTTTTGAATGAACTTTTCATCGGTAGCTGGCTGTAACGCACACAGACTCGCCCCAGTCGCATGTACAGACTCTCGCACAACTGACGCACACACCGCTACTAACTCAGATGGGTGCATTCACGCGGTGAAACTCAACACACTAGCTTTCTTTCTTCTGCGGACCTTTATGTAAATAAAACAACGAAAACACTATCTAAATTATGTAAGAATAAGAATAAGAGTACTTTATTATCTCGAAAAGAGAAATTCGGTTGTGGTACATTTATAACAAATAGTACAAACAAGACATAAAAACATTATAGCATAATTATGAACATTTTCTCCCTGCACTTGCACAGTTACAAATTCCAAATGGATATAAAGTAAACACTACAAAATCTTTACACATAACTCTTACACATCTCACACAAACATCTTTTATGGACTGAACTGAGCGGCACTTATACATTCACACAACACCCCTTCTCACTAGAAGCACATCCCCACCGCATACACATACACTATGTAAATGTCAGGCTAGGTAATTGTCTCTCATAATCCAACCTGTTTGCTGGTGTTCTCGCTTGGTTACATTCTGTCCTTTCACGTCTAGGCGTGTAAGTCTTTCGTCACACGCTTCCGAGTTGTCCTTTTTCTCGTACCGTGGACGCCCTCTCAACTGCTCCATACTAGCGCAGTCCCGCTGACCCGGGTGTCTCGGCACCGGTCGCTCACTCCCTGAGTGATGAATGACCTCGTAGGTCCCTTGGCGGTAGCCTCTGTTGACTGACGTCTCGGCGTCACGTGTTACACTATAAGTGTATACGACCAATATCACGGTCGGGTAATTTTATAATTTCCCTTGATATGACAATAACGAGGGTATAATTAGTACCACGGGCTCACGTGGAGTTGACAAGTGGCGGGCCCTACTAAGCTGGGACTAATGAATGATAATTTCGAGTGGAAATACATCAATCTCACTTTAGCGGTCCCGATGCGGGCAGTAGCGAACTGGGAGCTGGGACTAATGAATAAATAATGGGTTACTGGTCAGCGAGGATCAGAGGACGCCGACCACCATAATAGATGTGGAATAATTAGGAGAGACAGTAATGAGTTCCTGGTCAGCTAAGATCAGAGGACGCTGACCACCATAATAGATGTGGAATAATTATGAGAAACAGTAATGGGTTCCTTTGATAGCTAGGATCAGAGGACGCTGACCAGCATAATAGATGTGGAATAATTATGAGAGACAGTAACGGGTCCCTGGTCAGCTAGGATCAGAGGGCGCTATCCACCAGAGCAGATGGGGGATAGATTATGGGCGACAGTAATAGCTCCTTTGACAGATAGGGTCAGGGGACGCTGACCACCCTGATAGATGTGGAATAATATGGGTGACAGTAATAGCCCCTTTTGACTGGTTGAGACAAAGGGGCGATGCCCTCGGCCAAAACGGGTATATATAGTGGGGGGAAACACCAGAACGAGAGAGCTCACAACGAAGGGAACGAGATAGAGAGGGAGCTCGCACAATGAAGAGAACGAGATAGATAGAGAGCACACAACGAAGAGAGAGAGAGAGAGAGATAGATAGAGGGAGCTGAGAAGCGAGAGACCGAGCTCCGGTATTTTCGCCATTTTAGTATGCCATGCTAGTAGGTTGGTTGTGCCCAACCTATTAGACCCACGATGACCAAGAAATAAAAGACTCTTCTGGAAACACTCTTGTCTGGCTGCGTCTTCCATCAACAACACCTTGCGTGTGGCTGCGGTAGTGTAACACACGTCGCTCCGATCCACGCAAGAACTCTGTACAATAAAGTCCTAATCATAACACTTGCTAAACACACACATTGGATAATATGAGATACATTTTGGTAACCTGGCTCATACAAAAAACTCTCACACGTTCATTCACACACACATGCTTTTATAACCCGAACTACTTTCGTAAAACCCCATAACTGTCACTACATTGAAACAGACCATAACCTAACACTCTCGCCATACATTATCCCATACACTGGAAAAGACTATAGTTAACCACGTACTACCTTCATAACGACATAGGCATACACACCTCACATTTCTTAGTTATCCATCTCGGTAAATAACCACATAGGAAAACCACCGGTTACCTCAACGAATTCCAAACCCACATAACTGAATTAATATTGCAAATATAACTAAACCAAACCAGTCAACGCGACACAACCGAAATAACTCTTACTAACGCATACTAACTTTAACTCAGTAGCTGTTAATAATACATATAAAATATACCTGAATTGTAGGTTGAGAGTCAAGCCCCGTACTAACGATTTATATCTCTGATAGACTGAGCTCACTAACATGGTCTTTGTGCTGAGACAGCTTCAGGAGAAGTGCCGCGAGCAGAACAAAGGGCTGTACGTAACGTTTGTCGACCTAACAAAAGCGTTCGACACGGTGAGCAGGCAAGGCATGTGGCAGATCCTGGAGCGACTAGGCTGTCCCCCAAAGTTCCTCAGCATGATCGTCATTTAGGGGGCGGTCCGTGGCGCAGTGGTTAAGGCGCCTGCCACCAATGCCAAGGGTGCGAGGTTCGATACCGGGTTCCGGCGTTGGACTTTTCTCCTCTGGTAAGTGTCACCGTTAATTCGGGCGGACTGTCGGGGGTTCTTTCTCCGGGTACTCCGGTTTTTCCACCCCCCCCCCACCCCCCACACTTTGGTACCGGTCTCAGGCCACTTTACAAATTTCAAATACAAGCGATCAAAAATCTCTGTAACTTCAGTAGCTGACTGGCCCTTCGTTTGTCTTGTACTGTGTTTGTCTTAAATGGCGTAAATCCGTGTCTGTTTCGTGAGTGTGTGTGTTGGGTTTCAGGCGCGGCGCTTTGAGTCGATTTCCCCAAAATTGAGAAAAAGCGCCTATATAATAACGGTATTATTATTATTATTATTATTTATTATAGCTCCACGAGGACCAGCAAGGCCAGGTCAGACTCAACAGTGACCTATCAGAACCATTCCCCTTTCTAAACGGCGTGAAGCAGGGCTGCGTGCTGGCACCGACCCTCTTCACCATCTTCTTTAGCATGATGTTGAAGCAGGCCACAGTGGACCTCGACGACGCAGTGTACATCAGGTCTCGTCTCGATGGCAGCCTGTTCAACCTCAGACGACTGCAGGCCCACACCAAAACCCTAAACCGACTGATTCGTGAGCTGCTCTTTGCTAATGACGCTGTCCTCGTTGCACACAGAGAGAGAGCCTTTCAGCGCATCACGTCCTGCTTCGCAGATGCTGCCCAGCTCTTTGGTCTTGAGGTCAGTCTGAAAAAGACAGAGGTCCTTCATCAGCCAGCACCCAAGGAAGAGCATCGCCCTCCCCACATCACCATAGGCGAGTCCGAACTGAAGTCCGTACACCAGTTCACCTACCTTGGCTGCATCATCACGTCAGACGCCATGCTGGACAAGGAGCTGGACAACAGGCTTGCAAAAGCAAACAGTGCTTTCGGGCGACTATTCAAGCGGGTGTGGCACAATCAACAGCTGAAAAAAGACATCAAGATCAGCGTGTACAGAGCAGTCGTCCTCACCACCCTGCTGCACGGTTCCGAGTCCTGGGCCCTCTACCGCAGCCAACTACGACTCCTCGAACGCTTACACCAGCGCTGCCTGCGTACCATCCTGGGCATTCACTGGAGTGACTATGTCACCAACGTCGAGGTCCTTGAACAGGCGGAAACTGTGAGCATCGAGGCTTTGCTGCTGCGTACACAGCTTCGCTGGGCGGGGCACGTCTCCAGGATGGAGGATCATCGCCTACCCAAGATCACTCTGTTCGGCGAGCTCGCCACTGGACACCGAGACAGAGGGGCACCAAAGAAGAGATACAAAGATGGTCTCAAGAAGTCACTTAGTGCCTGTCAAATCGACCACCGTCAGTGGTCTTCACTTGCTGCGGACCGTGACACCTGGCGCTCCACCATTTACAAGGCAGCCGTCTCCTTTGAGGACTCTCGCAGAGCTAACCTTAAGGACAAGCGCCTCAGGAGAAAAAAACAGAATTTGTCGTAACTCAGAACCCTGACCAGACCTTCCCCTGCAGCCACTGCGATCGAACCTGCCTGTCCCGGATTGGCCTCCGCAGCCACGAAAATGCCTGCAGAAGACGTGGGCAAGCCCTATAGAATCTTCGTTCGCGAAGCCAAGCCAAGATTGACTGAAGAGACTGAGCTCACGCCTAAAACTCCCCTTGTAAACCGTTTCCTATGCTTGCACGTGGCCTCGTGCCTCACGGAATATTTGTCACAAGACAAACCGCTGACAAAACCGTACCATACAAAACCCTCTGTGTGAACCCTATGCGTGAGCATAGAGTTTCATCACACTGGCGCATGTGCGTGCGTTCATTCCCTGACAACATAATTATTTCATGAGTAAAAAAAAAAAGAAAGTTTCACATCAAAATCGGATGCAATTTTTTTCTTGAATTCAAACATCCACCAGGCACCGTAAAAAAAGGACAAAAAAGCTCTTTTCAATGATACCAAACATGGCGCTGTACGTTCTATCTTGGATTTGCGCAAGCGTTTTTTTTTTAACATCACTGTAGCGCAGCTCACGGACAGCTGACCAAGTATGTGCTTGACTCTTAACCCTGCTCCACATTCGGCGGTGCTACAAATACGTCTTTCTTTCCAGAACAAAACCGACACTACAGAACTCTAGTCCGGATGATGCTCTATTCGCCCATGTTTTTTTTATTTTTAATGCGTGCTGTATGTTGAGAGCAGCTCTTGATGCAACATAGCTAAATATTGCTCTCTGGCACTGTTGTTACCCACTGTTTGTATAGGGACGGAAGCAAAATGGGACACAAGACGGACACGTCGGCGGCTCCCAAGTGGACACCCAGCAAGGAAAAGGTCCTCCGGCTGACGTCAGCCTTACTTGACTCACACAGTCGTGTGCGGTCTAACTATGGCTAAGGTCAGCCTTCCTTGGCTCACATTGTCGTGCGCGGATCATGGCTGACGTTGGCCCAAGGACGTGTTGTTCACTGAGTATTTTGTTTTAAAAGGCTCCGTGTAAATTCAGCACCGCGTTAACACGAGTAATGAGGTCTACCAGTATGGCATCCAGGTAGCGCCATGTACTGAGGCTGACCCGCATGATGATGATGATAATAATAATAATAATAATAATAATAATAACAATAATAATAATAATATAATAATAATAATAATAATAATAATAATAATAATAATAATAATAATAATAATAATAATAATAATAATAATAATAATAATAATAATAATAATAATAATATCATTAGCATCACGAGAATAGGAATAATAAACGGATAATGCACATTCAGTGGAAACATATCTGTCATATCTACCTTCTACAAACAAAAAGTAACGAGTAATGTTTGACAAGCAGCTTGGTGTTAACTGTGTTATGACAACCGAGAGTGAAATGACGTACAGCGCTAGAACTGTTTTATTAATACTGAACCCACTTGTCTTGCAGGAACGCGTACGGCCTCCTTGTCCACACCATCAAGAAGAAAGGTCAGTCCCACACAGCTAAAGACTTTTTTCCTTGGGTTGTTGGCATTGCGTGCTTTTCATCATCATCATGATCATCACCATGGATTTGTTGTGCCCTAATTTCTAATCTAAGACTGAGTAATAATCGCCAACGCATCAAAGGACGTAGCGTGGAGGAAAGTACTAAATCTGGCCAACTTTACTCTCACGGTCAGCCAGGCCGTGCGCAAAATGGTCGCCGTGTACATCATCAAATCAGCACAGGGCGGCACAGCTGCATTCAGTCGCCAGTAACACGCTAGCCTGGCGCGCCGTGAGTTGGCCTTAGTAGCCTGAGTCGTCGTGAGATGGCCTTAGTAGCTTGGCTCGCCGTGACATGGCCTTAGTAGCCTGAGTCATCGAGAGATGGCCTTAGTAGCTTGGCTTGCCGTGAGATGGCCTTAGTAGCCTGGCCCGCCGTGAGATGGCATTAGTAGCCTGGCCCGCCGTGAGATGGCCTTAGTAGCCTGGCCCGCCGTGAGATGGCATTAGTAGCCTGGCCCGCCGTGAGATGGCCTTAGTAGCCTGGCCCGCGTGAGATTGTCTTAGTAGCCTGGCTCGTCGTGAGATGGCCTTAGTAGCCTGGCCCTCTGTGAGATGGTCTTAGTAGCCTGGCCCGCCGTGAGATAACCTTAGCTGTCGCTTCAGCAAAATCTGCATTAGTATTTCAGTTTAGCAGATCTGTCAATGCGCTACAGTGAATTCTGCAAGGGGCGTAGTGCATACGCGTCCTTGGTTTGTCAAACGTCATTTGTCATGAGGTATTTTGTTTTTGTTTTTTACGTTGATACAGTCATTTTGGGGCAGGTTGAGACAAGAATTAATTTTGCAAATATATCAAGTTACAAGCACCACTCTGGTTAAGTATGCAGCAGTCATAGATCTAATATATCAAGTTACAGGCACCACTCTGGTTAGATATGCAGGAGTCATAGATCTAATATATCAAGTTACAGGCACCACTCTGGTTAGATATGCAGGAGTCACAGATCTAATATATCAAGTTACAGGCACCACTCTGGTTAAGTATGCAGCACTCAAAGATCTAAAAGAGAAAAAACAAAACATATGCGCAGAAAAAAGTGACTAGATTTCTTTTTTACTCTCTCTTGGCTAGACTTCGCAACAAGATTTTATAGGGGTTGCCCTCGATGTCTGCAGGCCTCCTCGTGGCTGCGGGGGCCAATCCGGGACAGGCAGGTTCGACCACAGTGGCTGCAGGGGAAGGTCTGGCCAAGGTTCTGAATTGCGGCATCTCTGTTTTTTTCTCCTGAACCGCTTGTCCTTAAGGTTAGCTCTGCGAGAGTCCTCAAAGAAGACGGCTGCCTAGTAAATGGTGGAGCGCCAGGTGTCACGGTCCGCAGCAAGCAGGCACTACGTGACTTCATGACTTCTTTGTATCTCTTCTTTGGTGCCCCTCTGTCTTGGTGTCCAGTGGCAAGCTCGCCGAACAGGGTGATCTTGGGTAGGCGATGATACTCCATGCTGGAGACATGCCCCGCCCAGCGGACCTGCGTCCGCAGCAGCAAAGCCTCGATGCTCACAGTTTCCGCCTGTTCAAGGACCTCGACGTTGGTGATATAGTCACTCCAGTGAATGCCCAGGATGGTACGCAGGCAGCGCTGGTAGAAGCTTTCGAGGAGTCGTAGTTGGCTGCGGTAGAGGGTCCAAGACTCCGAACCATACAGCAGGGTGGTGATCTTTGTGCCTGTTTTCAGCTGTTGATTGTGCCACACCCGCTTGAATAGTCGCTCGAAAGCGCTGTTCGCTTTTGCCAGCCTGCTGTCAAGCTCCATGTCCAGCTTGGCGTCCGACGTGATGATGCAGCCAAGGTAAGTAATCTGGTGGACTGACTTTAGTTCAGACTCGCCGATGGTGATGTGGGGAGGGCGATGCTCTACCGTGGGTGCCGGCTGATGGAGGACCTCTGTCTTTTTCAGACTGACCTCGAGTCCAAAGACCTGGGCAGCGTCTGCGAAGCAGGACGTGATGCGCTGCAGGGCTCTCTCTGTGTGTGCAACGAGGGCGGCGTCATCAGCAAAAAGCAGCTCACGAATCAGTTGGTCTAGGTTTTTGGTGTGGGTCTGCAGTCGTCTGAGGTTGAACAGGCTGCCATCGAGACGATACCTGATGTACACTGCATCGTCATCGTCGAGGTCCACTGTGGCATGCTTCAACATCATGCTAAAAACGATGGTGAAGAGGGTCGGTGCCAACACGCAGCCCTGCTTTACACCGTTGTGAATAGGGAATGGTTCTGAGAGGTCATTGTTGAGTCTGACCTGGCCTTGCTGGTCCTCGTGGAGCTGGACGATCATGCTGAGGAACTTTGGGGGGACAGCTAAGTCGCTCCAGGATCTGCCACATGCCTTGCCTGCTCACAGTGTCGAACGCTTTTGCTAGGTCAACAAACGTTATGTATAGCCATTTGTTCTGCTCGCGGCACTTCTCCTGAGCTGTCTCAGAACAAAGACCATGTCGGTGGTGCTCCTGTTGGCTCTGAAGCCACATTGACCCTCTGGGAGGTGGTCTTCGGCGATGGCAGGTACCAGCCGATTCAGGAGCGGCCTTGCGAGAATTTTTTTCCGGCAATGGACAGCAGGGTAATTCCACGATAGTTGGAGCAGTCAGACTTCTCGCCTTTGTTCTTGTACAGGGTGATAACGACTACATCACGGAGATCTTTTGGTAGTGTTCCTTCCTCCCAGCAGCATAGAAAGAGGTCGTGGAGCTTGTTGTGCAGTGCTTTGCCTCCATGTTTCCAGATCTCTGGCGGTATTCCATCAATACCTGCTGCTTTGCCACTCTTGAGCTGGTGGATGGCTGTGAGAGTCTCTTCAGCTGTGGGCGGTTCGTGTAATTCAACCTTTAGTGGGAGGTGTGGGATTTGGAGGATGACTGCTTCTTGAACAGTGCGCTCAGCGCTGAAGAGGCTCTGAAAGTACTCCGACCAGCGGTACAAGATGGAGGTATTAACTGTGAGCAATGCCTGTCCATTAGCGCTTCGCAGGGGACTCTGTACCAGGTGCCTGGGGCCATACACTGCTTTCAACCCTTCGTAGAAGCCCCTGTAGTCACCGTTGTCAGTGCAGAGCTGGGTCCTCTGTGCGAGTCTGGACCACCACTCGTTCTGGAGATCTCTGAGCTTGCGCTGGAGACTGCTGCAGATGAGGCGGAAGGCAGACTTCTTCACAGGGCAGGAAGGCTGGGCTAGGTGGGCTTGATGGGCGGCTTTTTATTTTGCTAGGAGTTCCTGGATCTCTACATCGTTTTCGTCAAACCAGTCTTTGTTTCTCTTTCTAGCAAAACCCAAGACTTCTGCAGAGGATTTTGCAATAGCATTTTTCAGTTGTTCCGAGAGTGTTTCAGGGGAAGAGTCTGCTGGGTCCTCTGTGTCTTTGAGCATGCGCTGTAAATCTATCTGAAAGGCATCTTTCACATCGTCACGCTGAAGGCTGGCAACATCAAGCTTTTTCTTGGGGAGGGGGGGGGGGGACCGATTTGTTGGGTTTTGGCTTGAAGTGGAGCCTGAGTTTGCAGCGGACAAGGCGGTGGTCAGTGTGGCACTCTGCGTTGGGCATCACTCTGGTGAGGAGGACGTCGCTGCGGTCCCTCTGACGCACTAAGACATAGTCGTTAAGGTGCCAGTGTTTGGAGCGAGGATGCATCCAGGTGATCTTTCGACTGTCCTTTTGCTGAAAAGTAGTGTTGGTGATGACCAGTTGCTGATCTGCACATAACTCCAACAGTAGGCGACCATTGTCATTGAAGTGTCCGACGCCATGCTTGTCGAGGACTGCTTTCCAGGCTTCAGAGTCCTGGCCCACTCTGGCGTTGAAGTCGCCAAGGATGATGACTTTGTCGTCTGCAGTTTTGATCTGTAGGAGGATGCGCAGATCAGTGTAGAACTTGTCCTTTTCTGCAGGCTCTGCCAGGAGAGTTGGGGAGTACACACTGAGAAGGGTGACGTGTTGCTGGTGTCTCAGTGGGAGGCGTATGGACATGATGCGGTCTGAGTGACCCGTTGGTAGGTTTTACAGCTTAGTTGCAATGGAGGTCTTGACTATGAAGCCCACGCCTGAGAGCCGTCTTTCTGATGCAGGCCTGCCTGAGCAGTAGACGGTGTAGCCAGCGCCAAGTTCTTTGAGGCTGCCTTCGTCCGGAAGGCGTACTTCGCTGAGCGCGGCGATGTCGATGTTTAGCGCGGCGATGTCGATGTTGAACCTCTGCAATTCATGGGCAATGAGGGCGGAGCGACATTCAGGGCGTCCGCTGTCTGCTGTGTCAAGCATGGTTCGGATGTTCCAGCATGCTACGTTGAGTCCGGTCGTGGTCGTCATGAGAGTGGATCCGTTATTCTTTCTTGTTTTCTGACCGCAGGAGAAGATGCCCGTTGACCGCGGCTAGCCAACTGGGGTTGAGAGGGGACGAGCTTTGGTTAGGCCACCTTTTCTAGGTCCCTCTCCGTGTGGAGCAAGCAGTGTTGTCCATAGAGAAGGCTGCTTGGTCGTTCAGGGTGTGCCGAGTGACGTTGTCATCCCCAGGTCAATATCAGGCGAACAATATCCTGAACCGCCTGCATAGCCGTCATCAAAACAAGAGAAAAGGCTGACTGTTATGAGCCGACGCAAAACAATGAGAATATAAATGTAAACCAGGTGAAAACTTTGTCAGAATTCCACAAAATTCAAACAAAGTGTCCCATTTAACTTCTGAATCAGTCTTCCGTACGTATGTTCTCACGCATTACTAATCCCTATGTTACCCCCTTCACTCAGTCTTTACCCACTCGTCCACTGTCATCCCAGAAAGAGGAGTGAACTTTAATGTTTCGCTGAGTAAGCCGAAAGGCCAGACCAAGATAATAATAATAATAATAATAATAATAATAATAATAATAATAATAATAATAATAATAATGAGTACATGTATAGCGCCTAGACTCGGATTAGAGCGCTAGGCACTTAACAAAAACTAATTGTACAAAAAAGCTAATTACAAAAACGCAATTTACAAAAAGTTATAAAAACAAAATACAACGCACTATATAAACAATAATTATACAGAGTCACCATTCAAAAATGCTGCGCTTATGGACTCATACTTCTACTTACGCACGCGAGCACACACACACACACACACACGCACACACACACACACACACACACACACACACACACACACACACACACACACACACACACACACACACACACACACACACTACTTCTAATAGAGATAGAGATGACTTCAATATGACAGGTGTGTGACAAAGTCATTCGTAGCAGGCAGAAAAAAGATGGGTCTTTAGGGCTCGCCTGAATGCTTCTCTCGATTCCACGTATCTCAGTTCACGTGGGAGGGCATTCCAAACAACTGGGCTCTAGTACCTGCATGACCTCTCACCGAACGACTTTGTTTTGACGAGAGGGATACGTAAAACTCGAGAGTCGGCAGCAGAGCGCAATTTCTGTCTTGAGGGCGTATACAGCTGGAGAAGAGAGGCAAGGTAGTGTGGGCAGGAACAAGTAATACAACTGTGTGTCATGCATGAAGTTTCATACTGAATCCTAGCTGTAACAGGTAACCAGTGAAGAGTAGACAGAGGGGCATGGGGTGTGATATGATCCGATCTAGGGACTAAGAATCAACCTAGAAGCTGAATTTTAAAATTTTCTCGAGTTTGCCAATCAGACACTGGGAACAACCAACCAAAAGAGCATTGCAATATTCTAATTTAGACAAAACAAAAGCGCAGACAAGTACTTTAGTTGCTACAGGTGTCCGATAGTGGCGGACTGAAGCAATACGTCGCAGTTCAGTATAGTCGGATTTGCACACGTTGTTCACATGAAGGCGCATGGATAGGCTACTAGGGGGGTGGGGGGGGGGTGGGGGAAGGGGACAGTGGCTCCACAGATTTGTAATGACTGGGGGAGTGTCAGCGTCTTCGTCAACCTCGGAGAAGCAATGATCATGGCCTCTCAGATTTTCCGCCATTTAACTGTAATTTGTTTGAAGCCATCCACATCTTAGTCTTCGAGACACACTCCTGAAGCTCTCGATTGTGGCCCATAATCTAATCAGGTGAACATGAGTCATGGAGTCGAGTATCATCAAGTATTAAACGCATGATGTGATATAGAAAAATGGCTAAAGACACTGGCCAGTGGCTGAACACACAGGGTAAGAGACTGTTCCAAGAACTGAACCTTGTGGGACGCCAAAGTGCAGGGTAGATGGGCTGGAAAGCTTATCATTAACAACTATGCATTGAGTTCTGACTGTCAGATATAATCTAAACCACGATAATGCAGTTTCATGAATGCCATACACAGAATAGAGACTTTGCAGCAAAATGTCATGGTCAATCGTATCAAAGGCAGCAGATAGGTCTAACAGTGCAAGAACAGATACTTTGCCGTCATTAATAGCCTCGAGGAGGTCATTCAGAATTTATTTCAAGCGCAGTTTCAGTGGAATGACCTGCACGGTAAGCAGACTGGTTGGGAATAAGAAGATGATTCAGGTTCAGATGGTCGAGAAGTTGCGACAACACAAACTTCTCAATGATGAGTCTTCGAATCAAGTGGAAAACTACTTCAATATGCCATCGCTTCGTATTGCTCAAGCTCAAACTCAGTAAAAAAAACGAACCCAAAAAAAAAAAAACAAGAAAAAAAAAAAGAAAAAAAAAAAAAAAACAGTTGCCATGTTTTGCAGTTCTGAACGATAGTTTTTAAGCCGTTTGCGTTTAGATAAGGTCTTCATGGCATTGTCTATTCTTAATGAGCGTGGGGTCAAAAGGTCGCGTGCGCGAAAACGAGGCTTTATCGGAGGCTGGACGCGCGACAGCAACATGGCGAGTGAAAGTGTACATATTTTTCACTTTTGTCAACCTCCCATGTCCCTTGAACTTTGTGAGTAGTGATCCAAATTAGTAAGTATAAAAAGGTCTTAGAAATCAGCTACCGTTCTGCTAAATTTGGTTGAATTGTTAGCAAAAGAGAGGGCCTAGAAAAGGTGGCCTAACTAAAGCTCATCCCCTCGTAACCCCAGTTGGCTAGCCGCGGTCAACGGGCATCTTCTCATGCGGTCAGAAAACAAGAAAAAACAACGGATCCACTCTCATGACAACCACGACCGGACTCAACGTAGCATTCTGGAACATCCGAACCATGCTCGACACAGCAGACAGCGGACGCCCTGAGCGTCGCTCCGCCCTCATTGCCCATGAATTGCGGAGGTTAAACATCGACATCGCCGTGCTCAGCGAAGTACGCCTCCCGGAGGAAGGCAGCCTCCAAGAACTTGGCGCTGGCTACACCCTCTACTGGTCAGGCAGGCCTGCATCAGAGAGACGGCTCTCAGGCGTGGGCTTCATGGTGAAGACCCCCATTGCGACTAAGTTGGAAAACCTACCAACGGGTCACTCCGACCGCATCATGTCCATACGCCTCCCACTGAGACACCAGCAATACGTCGCCCTTATCAGTGTGTACTCCCCAACCCTCCTGGCAGAGCCTGCAGAAAAAGACAAGTTCTACTCTGACCTGCGCAGCCTCCTGCAGAGCACCCCTGCAGACGACAAAGTCATCATCCTTGGCGACTTCAACGCCAGGGTGGGCCAAGACTCTGAAGCCTGGAAAGGAGTCCTCGGCAAGCATGGCGTCGGGAACTGCAATGACAATGGTCGCCTACTGTTGGAGCTTTGGGCAGAGCAGCAACTTGTCATCACCAACACTACTTTCCAGCAAAAGGACAGTCGAAAGACCACCTGGATGCATCCTCGCTCCAAGCACTGGCATCTTATCGACTATGTCCTAGTGCGTCAGAGGGACCGCAGTGACGTCCTCCTCACCAGAGTGATGCCCAGCGCAAAGTGCCACACTGACCACCGCCTTGTTCGCTGCAAACTCAAGCTCCGCCTCAAGCTGAAACCCAAGAAAGCGCCCCCCCCCCCCCCCCCCCAAGAAAAAGCTGATGTTGCCAACCTTCAGCGTGACGACAAGAAAGCTGCCCTTCAGGCCGATTTACAGCGCATGCTCAAAGACACAGTTGATCCAGCAGACTCCTCCCCTGAAACACTCTGGGAACAACTGAAAACTGCTATTGTAAAATCTTCTGTGGAAGTCTTGGGCTTTGCTAGAAAGAAAAACAAAGACTGGTTTGACGAAAACGACGTAGAGATCCAGGAACTTCTAGCCAAAAAAAGAGCCGCCCACCAGGCCCACCTAGCCCAGCCTTCCTGCACTGTGAAGAAGTCTGCCTTCCGCCTCATCTGCAGCAGTCTCCAGCTCAAGCTTAGAGAACTCCAGAACGAGTGGTGGTCCAGACTCGCACAGAGGACCCAGCTCTGCGCTGACAACGGTGATACAGGGGCTTCTACGAAGCACTGAAAGCAGTGTATGGCCCTAGGCACCCGGTACAAAGTCCCCTGCGAAGCGCTAATGGACAGGCACTCCTCACAGATAATACCTCCATCTTGAACCGCTGGTCGGAATACTTTCAGGACCTCTTCGGCGCTGAGCACACTGTTCAAGAAACAGTCATCCTCCAAATCCCACACCTTCCACTAAAGGTTGAATTGGACGAACCGCCCACCGCCGAAGAGACCCTCACAGCCATCCACCAGCTCAAGAGTGGCAAAGCAGCAGGCATTGACGGAATCCCGCCAGAGATATGGAAACATAGAGGCCCAGCACTGCACAACAAGCTCCGCGACCTCTTTATCTGCTGCTGGGATAAAGTAACACTACCAAAGGATCTCCGTGATGCAGTCATCATCACCATGTACAAAAACAAAGGAAAGAAGTCTGCCTGCTCTAGTTATCGTGGAATTACCCTGCTGTCCATTGCCGGGAAAATTCTCGCAAGGTTGCTCCTGAATCGGCTGGTACCTGCCATCGCTGAAGACCACCTCCCAGAGAGCCAGTGTGGCTTCAGAGCCGACAGGAGTACCACCGACATGGTCTTTGTGTTGAGACAGCTTCAGGAGAAGTGCCGCGAGCAGAACAAAGGGCTGTACGTAACGTTTGTCGACCTAACAAAAGCGTTTGACACTGTGAGCAGGCAAGGTATGTGGCAGATTCTGGAGCGACTAGGCTGTCCCTCAAAGTTCCTCAACATGATCGTCCAGCTCCACGAGGACCAGCAAGGCCAGGTCAGACTAAACAGTGTCCTCTCAGAACCATTCCTCATTCGCAACGGCGTGAAGCAAGGCTGCGTGCTGGCACCGACCCTCTTCACTATCGTCTTCAGCATGATGTTGAAGCAGGCCACAGTGGACCTCGACGATGACGACGCAGTGTACATCAGGTATCGTCTCGATGGCAGCCTGTTCAACCTCAGACGACTGCAGGCCCACACGAAAACCCTAGACCAACTGATTCGTGAGCTGCTCTTTGCTGATGACGCTGCCCTCGTTGCACACACAGAGAGAGCCTTGCAGCGCATTACGTCCTGCTTCGCAGATGCCGCCCAGCTCTTTGGACATGAGGTCAGTCTGAAAAAGACAGAGGTCCTTCATCAGCCAGCACCCAAGGAAGAGCAACGCCCTCTCCACATCACCATAGGCGAGTCCGAACTGAAGTCTGTACACCAGTTTACCTACCTTGGCTGCATCATCACGTCAGACGCCAAGCTGGACAAGGAGCTGGACAACAGGCTGGCAAAAGCGAACAGTGCTTTCGGGCGACTATTCAAGCGGGTGTGGCACAATCAACAGCTGATAAAAGGCACCAAGATCAGCGTGTACAGAGCTGTCGTCTTCACCACCCTGCTGTACGGTTCCGAGTCCTGGGCCCTCTACCTCAGCCAACTACGACTCCTCGAACGCTTTCACCAGCGCTGCCTGCGTACCATCCTGGGCATTCACTGGAGTGACTATGTCACCAACGTCGAGGTCCTTGAACAGGCGGAAACTTTGAGCATCGAGGCTTTGCTGCTGCGGACACAGCTTCGCTGGGCGGGGCACGTCTCCAGGATGGAGGATCATCGCCTACCCATGATCACTCTGTTCGGCGAGCTCGCCACTGGACACCGAGACAGAGGGGCACCAAAGAAGAGATACAAAGACGGTCTCAAGAAGTCACTTAGTGCCTGCCAAATCGACCACCGCCAGTGGTCTTCGCTTGCTGCGGACCGTGACACCTGGCGCTCCACCATTCACAAGGCAGCCGTCTCCTTTGAGGACTCTCGCAGAGCTAACCTCAAGGACAAGCGGCTCAGGAGAAAAAACCAGAGTTGTCGTAACTCAGAACCCTGACCAGACCTTCCCCTGCAGCCACTGCGGTCGAACCTGCCTGTCCCGGATTGGCCTCCGCAGTCACGTAAATGCCTGCAGACGACGTGGGCAAGCCTTATAGAATCTTCGTTCGCGAAGTCAAGCCATGTTAGCAAAAGTCCCGATAACAACTAAAATTATACAACAAGATGGGGTGAATATAACCCACAAAGTCCCTTCTATATGAGAGCTGTCCTCGATGTCAAGTGTCTCTACGTTTTGTCTTTGACATGATTCTCATGTTGAAATATCTGCTATTGAAATGTCTCGCAAATTTGCCAATGCGTCAATGAGTTATATAAGGGGCTCAGGACATACGCGTCATTGGTTTGTCAAACGTCATTTGTCATGAACTAAGTTTTAGTTTTTACGTAATTTTATATTTTACGTGATATGAGGATCACTTTCGCTTCAAGGCTTGAGAAAATGGTGACAAAACTAGAACTTCATGGTACAATTTCATTCTTGCTATAATTTGTATGAAAGCAGGTTGACTTTACCTAGCTACGTTATATACTAAGTACACGGGTCACCTGCATGCTCTTCTGAAAGCGCGTCGATGTGTGTGTGTGCCATGTTAGTGCGTGCGTTTGCGCACTCCAGACATCTCTAAGAGGCTTAGATCCTCATGCGCCTTGAGGGTACATGAGGATCTATTCCTCCTGGAGATGCGCGCATGTTTGTGTGTGTGTGTGTGTGTGTGTGTGTGTGAGAGAGAGAGAGAGAGAGAGAGAGAGAGAGAGAGAGAGAGAGAGAGAGAGAGAGAGAGAGAGAGAGAGAGAGAGAGAGAGAGAGAGACAATGACAATGACAATGACAATGATTCTTTATTTTACAACGGTGAAAGTTTTGGTGAAACCATTTTTCGAACTTGCCGTTGCTAATCTACTTTACATATAATGCACAAATCACAAAAATACTATCATTAAATTGGGAAAAACTAAATATATCACTAATAAAAATTGAAATATAAAGTTTTTAAAAAAAGAAATCATTGAAAAGGTGAAAATAAACATAACAAATCTCACACATACACACAATTATAAAGATATAAATCTTCATACATACATTCATAAACACAAGCACAAGCACAACACACACACACACACACACACACACACACACACACACACACACACACACACACACACACACACACACACACACAATACATGCAGCATTAGCATCTTGTATTAACTGAAGATATAACTGAATTGAAGAGTTAGAAAGGGGAAAATCGTGCACTGCAAGTGCAGGTTGCTGTGAAAATCTTACGATGCTGAGGTGAGGTACTTGAAGAGAGCGGTTTTAAAAGACGAAAGCGTTGTTGATGTTGTAACATGTTTGGGCAATGTGTTCCACATGCTAGCACATGAGAACGCTAAACTTGTCTTATAGAGATCGATTCTAGGTCGTGGCACAGTAATGGACTGAGAGAGAGAGAGAGAGAGAGAGAGAGAGAGAGAGAGAGAGAGAGAGAGAGAGAGAGAGAGAGAGAGAGAGAGAGAGAGAGAGAGAGAGAGAGAGAGAGAGAGAGAGAGAGAGATGATGATGATGATGATGATGATGATGATGATGATGATAATGATGATGATGTCCACTAGTAGTGCGCATTCACTCCATGCTAGCAGCATGCTCAGGCTCAGGGCGCCAAAAAAACAAAAACAACCCCCCCCACACACACACACACACACACACGAGCGAGCGAGAGAGAGAGAGAGAGAGAGAGAGAGAGAGAGAGAGAGAGAGAGAGAGAGAGAGAGAGAGAGAGAGAGAGAGAGAGATGGAGAGAGAGAGAGAGAGAGAGAGAGAGAGAGAGAGAGAGAGAGAGAGCCGCGCGCGCGAGAGAGAATGACGTCATATTTAGAGTATTATGTCAGTGTCTGCGTGGTGACGGAACTGCCTCTTTTACGTCACTGCCAAAGTCTGGCTATCTCTAAAATTGAAAGGTTTTTTAGTGTTTTAATTCTTTTCTGAAAAGAATTAATTTCATATTAACGAAGTTGAATGGATACAAAACTGGCTAACGAACTCATCCAACGTCTTTCTCCAAACTATACGCAAAAGTTCAAGTAAATATGACAAAGATTAAGGACTCAAATCTGGGTCAACCGACTTCTTATAAACGGTTGCTTATGTCTTCAATGAGACATTCAATTACAATATGCTCGGAGGCTCTCTTAGCCACCCACTTAAGAAAATATTTCGCCAAGTTTCAAGCTTGTGTGTACAGAAATATCGGAGATTCTCTTGTTTACGTACATACGCACACACATACATACGCACATATGGCGCTTCGCGCCAAATGTACGTTCAGCAGCGAGGTTAACGTAACTAGACATGACGTAATTTTTTATCTCGTTACTTCAATTGTTAGAGGTTTAGCCTGCCCGCCTTTGACATCATGGACATGCTATTAAATTCGCCCCACCGCGACCCGTCCTAAAAAGTCCCTTTTATAAATAGAAGGGACTTAAAAAATGGGCTCGGAACTCTCGTAGGGGCAAATAAAGCGCAGTGAAAAATCCGGGGAGTTGACGCTCCACCTCCTCCCCCCCCCCCCCAGCCCCGCCCAACCTCTAACCCCCACTCCGCCTCTCGCTCTCTCTTACACCTACACGATCACTATTATAAATTGTGTTTAGCCATCTCTCTGTGATTAAATATGGCAAGTGTTTGGGCTGTTCAAAAAGTAATGAGAGTGTAGCCATAAGCGGAAACTATATGCCCAGTCTGAACGTTTGAATTGTTGTAAGTTGTATATTGGCGAAATTTGTTGTCCTTGGTTTCATTCGGGGTGATAAACTAGTTATCACTTACGTCAAAATAACGAGCAAAGAACTCGAGGTGAATGTTATGTGGTCCTGCGCTATGCAAGAACACTTTTGAGGATTATGCCTCCAGGTATTTATTGCGGGTTCTATATATATATATATATTATAAAAAATCCAGACCAAAAAGGTGACTGCCAAGCGTGTAATATGCAAAGAAGTACCCAACGGAGAAAGAAACACGCTTAGAAAAGACGGGTAGAACACAATTTATTAATATTTCGGGTAAATACCCTTTGTCAAAATAGACAAACAAACAAACAGAGAGATTAGCCGCTACTTATCTTCATTGGCAGAAGGAATGTGGCCACATTCCTTCTGCTAATGAAGAGAAGTAGCGGCTAATCTCTGTTTGTTTGTTTGTTTGTCTAGTTTGACAAAGGGTATTTACCCGAAATATTAATAAATTGTGTTCTACCCGTCTTTTCTAAGCGTGTTTATTTCTCCGTTGGGTACTTCTTTTCTTTAAGATATATTATATTGAGCAGCATTTTGCTTTATTAGTGTCGATAACAGGCAGATGTGATTGCGAGACCCGAATCAAAATGTCCGAGTCGTACGAAGAGGACATTATAATCGGGTCAAGTAATCACAACTGTTTTCGGCTCTACATCAAGCAAATTGCTGCTCAATATAATTTATGTACCCAGTCCAAAACACAACTTTACGTTCGCTTCGTGCCGGCCCTCCACTCTGTGAGACCATTTTAGGTTTGTACACAAACCAAGGGGAATCACTCAGCGCTGTACAGACAAACAGTTAGATCCCATGCCCCCGCCTATCAGGCACCCATTCGCCAGCCCACAGAGAAATACGCAGGTTTAGAACAAGACGATCATCTACATCCCTTAAAAGGATGCATCAGGTCTCTTATATAACCCATGTCTTTCTCCGGAACTTAGGAAGTAGGCAGGAGAGACATACATACACAAACACGAAGATGCATTACTATATGTGGTCGGGTAAATACCCTGATTTCCCACAGTAGATGCACAGAACATTACACAACAATGTAACGATACAAATTTGCCTCGAGTTATAGATACTCACAAACCAGATAGGTGAGGCTAGCGCTGGCAGAATTGTATATAAAAAGACATGGGTTATAAGCGAGACCTGATGCATCCTTTTAAGGGATGTAGATGATCGTCTTGTTCTAAATGAGAGTCCGAAATAGCTCAGGCGGTTAAACGTCGGAGCAGGAGAGCGAAGGGAATCGCCGGGTCGTGGGTTCGAATCCCGTCCCGGCCCCGGTAGCTGGACTCACAATCCAGGGGGAAAAACGGATTTGTTCAATAGCATGTCCGTTGAAAGGTCCTGGTAAATCAAAGTGGCACAGTTGGAGTGCGCCCGAGTTGATCAGTGTTCAGGTCGTACTCCATAGGCAATAGATTTCCCTGTCCCCCATAACCCGCCCGTCAGGACCGTCCATGATCACCTCGGTGCTGTGGACGTTAAACCCGAACTAACCAACCAACCTTGTTCTAAACCTGCGTATTTCTCTGTGGGCTGGCGAATGGGTGCCTGATAGGCGGGGGCAGGGGATCTAACTGTTTGTGTACAGCGCTGAGTGATTCCCCTTGGTTTGTGTACAATTCTGCCAGCGCTAGCCTCACCTATCTGGTTTGTGAGTATCTATAACTCGAGGCAAATTTGTATCGTTACATTGTTATGTAATGTTCTGTGCATCTACTGTGGGAATTCAGGGTATTTACCCGACCACATTTAGTAATGCACCTTCGTGTTTGTGTATGTATGTTTCTCCTGCCTACTTCCTAAGTTCCGGAGAAAGACATGGGTTTTAAGCGAGACCTGATGCATCCTTTTAAGGGGTGTAGATGATCGTCTTGTTCTATACCTGTGTATTTCTCTGTGGGCTGGCGAATGGGTGCCTGATAGGCAGGGGCAGGGGATCTAACTGTTTGTCTGTACAGCGCTGAGTGATTCCCCTTGGTTTGTGTACAATTCATTTTAGGTTTGCATACCGAGACTATCATGCACACCGAAACATATTATGCATGTGCACAAAATGATTTTAATTCAGTTTAATTCATAAGCAAAGTTTAGCAATGAAACACCCATAGCATCAATGTGGATAATAACTTGAAAAAGAAAAGAAAAGTAGCGAAAAAAACAAACAAACAACATGACTCCCCTATAGGTACTGTGTGAAGCAGACGACAATTTTGATGACGCAATGGAGCTAACTGTGTTGAGTGATTTTGAGCGTTTGGATGTTCCGTTTACCTCCTACGCTAGTATAGTTTCGGTGTTTTTTTTTTTTTAGCTTGGAATGTTGCATTTTGCAACTCTAGTTTGCGTTATATATCTACACCAATGAAGNTTTCAAGTTATAGGTTAGTGTCTTTAGCGTTTTGTACTCTTTGTATCGCTTTTTACGGGGTTCCACGTTCAATGCGAGTGCCGAAGCACACGATGGCAGCGATGGCACCTACACGGACGAAAAAAGTATCTTCGGCATTGGTGAGAGAACGGAAAGTTTAACATTAATCAAAGTGTTAACTTTGTCATAGTTGAAAAGGACGCATTAGTGCTGCATCAAAACAGTATTTTGTGTTTTATTTCGTAAGACCCTAGCTCGAGAATCCATCAACAACTTTGCCAGGGCCGCAAGACTTTTCGGGAAGGAAAGTATATCGAGCAAGCTCATGAAAAATTAATTTGCTTGTTATATAATATATCAGTACATGTGTCAACGAAGGGAAAAAATATGGAGTGGGTACATACTTTCACATCACACCAGATTCTCTTTAAAGTGTTCCAGATTTCAATTTCACATCACACCATATATTCTTTAAATCGTTGCAGATTTCGCATTCACATCGCACTAGCTGCTCTTTAAAGTGTTGCAAAATTCTGTACAAAACCGCGCCGTGTCTTGCCGTGCCTTGCCGTACCGTGCTTTCCCTTGCCTTGCCTTGCCGTACCGTGCTTTTCGTTTCCCGTGCATTGCCATTCAGTGCCTTTACTGGCTTTGCTTGTCTTCAGTTGCCCTGCCCTGCCTTGCCGTGTCATGCTTTACCTAGTTGTGCTTGTCTGAAGAAAAAAAAAGAATAAATAAACAAATAAATAAATAAATAAATAAAATAAAGAATATTTTCACCCCATTGTATGCCCGCAAAGAGTTACGTCTAAGCCCCTAAATCTGTCTTTATGTACAGTCCCAGCCCGCACTGTGAGCCAAGAGCTAGATAGAATTGAACACACGCTGCGTCAGCCTGAGACAGGAACCAACCAGACGGTTGTTGTCGGCATCGTGCAGTCCCTCAGTCAGATCATGGACAAGAACATCACTGTTCTCAAGGTCAACAACACAGGAGAAAGGTGAGTTGACGGGTCACGTGACTGGGACATTCTGCACTAAACATAGGCAATATTGAGTTACATTATACTATAGGTGCTTTCTGCAACAAACATAAGCGACAATGAGTTAAACTGATCAATGTGTGTGCCTCATTAAATGAACAGAGCGCCACAGTTCATATGGCTACAGTTCATGTCTCTACAGTTCACGTCTCTACAGTTCGTGTAGCTACAGTTATAACGTATCTACAGTTCACGTCTCTACAGTTCGTGTAGCTACAGTTATAACGTCTCTACAGTTCATGTCTCTACAGTTCATGTCTCTACAGTTCATGTCTCTACAGGTTATGTCTCTACAGTTCATGTCTCTACAGTTCATGTCTCTACAGTTCGTGTAGCTACAGTTCATGTCTCTACAGTTCATTTCTCTACAGTTCATGTCTCTACAGGTCATGTGGCTACAGTTCACGTCTCTACAGTTCATGTCTCTACAGTTCATGTCTCTACAGTTCACGTCTCTACAGTTCGTGTAGCTACAGTTATAACGTCTCTACAGTTCACGTCTCTACAGTTCGTGTAGCTACAGTTATAACGTCTCTACAGTTCACGTCTCTACAGTTCGTGTAGCTACAGTTATAACGTCTCTACAGTTCGTGTAGCTACAGTTATAACGTATCTACAGTTCACGTCTCTACAGTTCGTGTAGCTACAGTTATAACGTCTCTACAGCTCGTGTAGCTACAGTTATAACGTCTCTACAGTTCACGTCTCTACAGTTCGTGTAGCTACAGTTATAACGTCTCTACAGTTCACGTCTCTACAGTTCGTGTAGCTACAGTTATAACGTATCTACAGTTCACGTCTCTACAGTTCGTGTAGCTACAGTTATAACGTCTCTACAGTTCGTGTAGCTACAGTTATAACGTCTCTACAGTTCGTGTAGCTACAGTTATAACGTCTCTACAGTTCACGTCTCTACAGTTCGTGTAGCTACAGTTATAACGTCTCTACAGTTTGTGTAGCTACAGTTATAACGTCTCTACAGTTCGTGTAGCTACAGTTATAACGTCTCTACAGTTCACGTCTCTACAGTTCGTGTAGCTACAGTTATAACGTCTCTACAGTTCGTGTAGCTACAGTTATAACGTATCTACAGTTCACGTCTCTACAGTTCGTGTAGCTACAGTTATAACGTCTCTACAGTTCGTGTAGCTACAGTTATAACGTCTCTACAGTTCGTGTAGCTACAGTTATAACGTATCTACAGTTCACGTCTCTACAGTTCGTGTAGCTACAGTTATAACGTCTCTACAGTTCACGTCTCTACAGTTCATGTCTCTACAGTTCATGTCTCTACAGTTCACGTCTCTACAGTTCGTGTAGCTACAGTTATAACGTCTCTACAGTTCACGTCTCTACAGTTCACGTCTCTACAGTTCATGTCTCTACAGTTCACGTCTCTACAGTTCGTGTAGCTACAGTTATAACGTCTCTACATTTCATGTCTCTACAGTTCATGTCTCTACAGTTCATGTCTCTACAGGTCATGTGGCTACAGTTCACGTCTCTACAGTTCATGTCTCTACAGTTCATGTCTCTACAGTTCACGTCTCTACAGTTCGTGTAGCTACAGTTATAACGTCTCTACAGTTCACGTCTCTACAGTTCACGTCTCTACAGTTCGTGTAGCTACAGTTATAACGTCTCTACAGTTCGTGTAGCTACAGTTATAACGTCTCTACAGTTCATGTCTCTACAGTTCGTGTAGCTACAGTTATAACGTCTCTACAGTTCGTGTAGCTACAGTTATAACGTCTCTACAGTTCACGTCTCTACAGTTCGTGTAGCTACAGTTATAACGTCTCTACAGTTCACGTCTCTACAGTTCGTGTAGCTACAGTTATAACGTCTCTACAGTTCATGTCTCTACAGTTCATGTCTCTACAGTTCATGTCTCTACAGTTCACGTCTCTACAGTTCGTGTAGCTACAGTTATAACGTCTCTACAGTTCACGTCTCTACAGTTCACGTCTCTACAGTTCATGTCTCTACAGTTCACGTCTCTACAGTTCGTGTAGCTACAGTTATAACGTCTCTACAGTTCATGTCTCTACAGTTCACGTCTCTACAGTTCGTGTAGCTACAGTTATAACGTCTCTACAGTTCATGTCTCTACAGTTCGTGTAGCTACAGTTATAACGTCTCTACAGTTCGTGTAGCTACAGTTATAACGTCTCTACAGTTCACGTCTCTACAGTTCGTGTAGCTACAGTTATAACGTCTCTACAGTTCACGTCTCTACAGTTCATGTCTCTACAGTTCGTGTAGCTACAGTTATAACGTCTCTACAGTTCACGTCTCTACAGTTCACGTCTCTACAGTTCGTGTAGCTACAGTTATAACGTCTCTACAGTTCACGTCTCTACAGTTCGTGTAGCTACAGTTATAACGTCTCTACAGTTCGTGTAGCTACAGTTATAACGTATCTACAGTTCACGTCTCTACAGTTCGTGTAGCTACAGTTATAACGTCTCTACAGTTCGTGTAGCTACAGTTATAACGTATCTACAGTTCACGTCTCTACAGTTCGTGTAGCTACAGTTATAACGTCTCTACAGTTCACGTCTCTACAGTTCATGTCTCTACAGTTCATGTCTCTACAGTTCACGTCTCTACAGTTCGTGTAGCTACAGTTATAACGTCTCTACAGTTCACGTCTCTACAGTTCATGTCTCTACAGTTCACGTCTCTACAGTTCGTGTAGCTACAGTTATAACGTCTCTACAGTTCATGTCTCTACAGTTCACGTCTCTACAGTTCGTGTAGCTACAGTTATAACGTCTCTACAGTTCATGTCTCTACAGTTCATGTCTCTACAGTTCACGTCTCTACAGCTCGTGTAGCTACAGTTATAACGTCTCTACAGTTCACGTCTCTACAGTTCATGTCTCTACAGTTCATGTCTCTACAGGTCATGTCTCTACAATTCGTGTAGCTACAGTTATAACGTCTCTACAGTTCATGTCTCTACAGTTCATGTCTCTACAGTTCACGTCTCTACAGTTCACGTCTCTACAGTTCGTGTAGCTACAGTTATAACGTCTCTACAGTTCATGTCTCTACAGTTCACGTCTCTACAGTTCGTGTAGCTACAGTTATAACGTCTCTACAGTTCATGTCTCTACAGTTCATGTCTCCACAGTTCACGTCTCTACAGTTCGTGTAGCTACAGTTATAACGTCTCTACAGTTCACGTCTCTACAGTTCATGTCTCTACAGTTCATGTCTCTACAGGTCATGTCTCTACAGTTCGTGTAGCTACAGTTATAACGTCTCTACAGTTCATGTCTCTACAGTTCATGTCTCTACAGTTCACGTCTCTACAGTTCGTGTAGTTACAGTTATAACGTCTCTACAGTTCATGTCTCTACAGTTCATGTCTCTACAGGTCATGTCTCTACAGGTCATGTGGCTACAGTTCACGTCTCTACAGTTCATGTCTCTACAGTTCATGTCTCTACAGTTCACGTCTCTACAGTTCACGTCTCTACAGTTCGTGTAGCTACAGTTAGAACGTCTCTACAGTTCATGTCTCTACAGTTCATGTCTCTACAGTTCACGTCTCTACAGTTCGTGTAGCTACAGTTATAACGTCTCTACAGTTCATGTCTCTACAGTTCATGTCTCTACAGGTTATGTCTCTACAGGTCATGTGGCTACAGTTCACGTCTCTACAGTTCATGTCTCTACAGTTCATGTCTCTACAGTTCACGTCTCTACAGTTCATGTCTCTACAGGTCAAGTCTCTACAGTGCATGTCTCTACAGGTCATGTGGCTACAGTTCACGTCTCTACAGTTCATGTCTCTGCAATTTTCGTCTCTACAGTTCATGTCTCTACAGTTCATGTCTCTACAGTTCATGTCTCTACAGTTTTCGTCTCTGCAGTTCACGTCTCTACAGTTCATGTGGCTGGTTACAGTTCATGTCTCTACAGTTCATCTGGTTACAGTTCATGGCTCTACAGTTCACGTCTCTACAGTTCATGTCTCTACAATTCATGTCTCTACAGTTCACGTCTCTACAGTTCATGTCTCTACAGTTCACGTTTCTACAGTTCACGTCTCTCCAGTTCATGTCTCTACAGTTCATGTCTCTACATTTCATGTCTCTACAGTTCACGTCTCTCCAGTTTATGTCTCTACAGTTCACGTCTCTACAGTTCGTGTCTACACAGTTCATGTCTCTACATTTCATGTTTCTACAGTTCATGTCTCTCCAGTTCATGTCTCTACAGCTTACGTCTATACAGTGCACGTCCCTACAGTTCATGTCTCTACAGTTCATGTGGCTACAGTTCATGTCTCTACAGGTCATGTCTCTACAGTTCATGTGGCTACAGTTCATGTGGTTACAGTTCATGTCTCTACAGTTCATGTGGCTACAGTTCCTGTCACTACAGTTCATGTGGCTACAGTTCATGTCTACAGTTCATGTTTCAACAGTTCATGAGGTTACAGGTCATGTCTCTACTGTTCATGTCTCTACAGTTCATGTGGCTACAGTTCATGTCTCTACAGTTCATCTGGTTACAGGTCATGTCTCTACAGTTCATGTCTCTCCAGTTCATACCTCTACAGTTCATGTCTCTACAGTTCATCTGGTTACAGTTCATGTCCCTACAGATCATGTCTCTACAGTTCATGCGGCTAAAGTTAATATCGCTATATTTCATGTCACTACAGTTCATGTCCCTACAGTTCATGTCTCTACAGTTCACGTCTCTACAGTTCATGTCTCTACAGTTCACGTCTCTACAGTTCATGTGGCTACAGTTAATGTCTCTACAGTTCATGTCTCTACAGTGCACGTCTCTACAGTTCATGTCTCTACAGTTCATGTGGTTACAGTTCATGTCTCTACAGTTCGTGTCTCTACAGTTCATGTCTCTACAGTTCATGTCGCTACAGTTCACGTCTCACAGTTCATGTCTCATACAGTTCGGATCTCTACAGTTCATGTGGATACAGATCATGTCTCTACAGTTCATGTCGCTACAGTTCACGTCTTTACAGTTCATGTCGCTACAGTTCACGTCTCTACAGTTCATGTGGCTACAGTTCACGTCTCTACAGTTCACGTCTCTACAGTTCATGTGGCTACAGTGCATGTCTCTTACAGTTCGTGTCTCTACAGTTCATATGGCTACAGTTCATGTCTCTACACTTCATGTATCTACAGTTCACTTGGCTACTGTTCATGTCTCTACAGTTTGTGTCTCTACAGTGCATGTATCTACAGTTCATGTATCTACAGTTCACGTGGCTACTGTTCATGTCTCTACAGTTCGTGTCTCTACGGTGCATGCATCTACAGTTCATGTCTCTACAGTTCATGTGGTTACAGTTTACGTCTATACAGTTCATGTGGCTACAGTGCATGTCTCTACAGTTCGTGTCTCTACAGTTCACGTGGCTATAGTTCATGTCTCTACAGATATCGTCTCTACAGTTCATGTCACTACAGTTCGTGTCTGTACAGTTCATGTCACTACAGTTCATGTATGTACAGTTCATGTTGCTACAGTTCATATCTCTACAGTTCACGTCACTACAGTTCATTTCTCTTCAGTTCATGTGGCTACAGTTTATATTACTACAGTTTATTTGGCTACAGTTCATGTGGCTACAGTTCATTTGGCTATAGTTCTTGTGACTATAATTCATGTCGTTATAGTTCAAGTAGCTACAGATTTTGTCCTTACATTTCCTCCCATAGGCGTTTAAAAACCCAGCATGTATTGGTGAAACTGAGGAGAAACGCGAGGTTCTATTCACGTACGTTTGGCTCAAACCATTGTCAGAATTATTTGTACCTCGACATTACCTATGAATTAGGAGTGTGACTGAAGCAAATATGTTTCTATTTTTAGTTGTACAGACCGACTGTTTATAGTGTTTTGTGGTGAAAAGATACTGCCCACGGTCTGTTCTGTCTTGTCCAGGACACTGGCTGCGATACAAACCACTGGCCGTATAGTAAACCTTACTGAGGGTCAGTTCCTGACTGTTGCGCCCAACCTGGCGGAGGCCGTTATTGTTAACCTATCCATGTTGGATGGATTGGTGATCACAGCACACGCCGGGGACGACAATCGCTTTCAGAATGGAGAGGTCAGATTATGTGCCCTTGGTTTGGACAGAAAATATAACGTTTAATACATCAGTTATATTAAACAGTTCAGCAGATGAATTATTCTCTTCACGTTTGTATTATTAACATAGTACACATTTGATTACTGCAAAATTTAAATTACACTATATTGTGTGTTCATCCTTACAGTGGCTTATGGCTTAGCAGTTTTTTTGGATGCATTGCTTTCTTCCAGATCCAGATTTTTAATACCACAGCGAATGTAAGAATCGATGAAGACATCAGTAGCCTCGTACTCCCTGCAAGCCTGCTGACGTCATCCAAGGGGTCACGCGTCATCTGCGCCGTCCACATCTCCGGCAAAGTGTTTCAGGTTGGACCATCTCCTGCAGTTTACGCACCCATACACATTGTTCTTTGCTACAGCTGTGATTAGCATGCCCTGCAGTTTGCACGCCCATACATATTGTTCATTGCTACAGCTGTGATTAGCATGTCCTGCAGTTTGCACGCCCATACATATTGTTCATTGCTACAACTGTGATTAGCATGTCCTGCAGTTTGCACACCCATACATATTGTTCATTGCTACAGGTGTGATGAATCTCCTGCTTTCATGACTACCACGTTTTGGGCTTATGTGTATGTAAACTGTAAATCTGAAATTCTGAACAAACTATATTTCATTCAATCAAAAGCCTGTAACTAATTGCGTTGTAACAACCACCAACGGTCACAATCATGCGCGTTTTGAATGTACGAGTGACTTATTTAATTCACATTGTGTTTGTGATCGATGTTTAAAAACGTCAATACAAAATCGCACCTGCAGATATTTTGCGTGTGTCAGCGAGTGTGTGCGTGTCTTGCGTCAAGGTTCGACCCCAGTAAGCAAAGATCCTCGGGGTCCACGACAGCCGCAGTCGGCCCGCACACGTCTGTGCGCGGGATAACTGTGGCCGTCGCGGGC
Organism: Semisulcospira habei; assembly: GCA_036245525.1. NCBI lineage: Eukaryota > Metazoa > Mollusca > Gastropoda > Semisulcospiridae > Semisulcospira > Semisulcospira habei. The sequence continues at coordinate 339,945,803 of BTPG01000001.1, read as the reverse complement.
CTGAAGGCGTTTTGCTACTGGGGACGGGGGGGGGGGGGGTGAAGGGGGGGGGGGCAAACAGGTAGGGAGAAAGTTCCAGGCTGAAATTGCGAACAGTGTTACATTAACAATAGACGGTGTTTGGAAATCAGAAGTTGATCAAAATTGCACGAGTTTCGACGAAAACAGCGGATTAAAAGCCAGGACAAACACAAGGATACCATGTTTGTCCTGGCCTTTAAGCCACTGTTTTCGTCGAAACTAGTGCACTTTTGACCTTCTGATTTCCGGAAATCTTCTGTTCCGGCGTTACCACATCGGCTGCTGTCTGTCCAGCCTGGTGGCGCCTGAGAGAGGTATCAGGTTGCTTGCGGGCGGCGGTTGCGCAGGTCCGTTGGAGAAAGTACTGTACATGGGACGTTCCGCCGCGCGTGACGGTGTGAAGCTTATTAGACAACACTCGGAAGTATACTTCATCTCAGTTCACGTGCGGTATAACGCTTACACTGTCTCCGCCACAGCGTCTGACCACTTTTGTATTAACTCATTCAGCCCCGCCACACCACAGCAAGACATGGATCGAGCATGATAGTTCAAGGGTGGTGCCGGAATAGGTTGGCGCTCATAGGCGCCAAGCTATTCTGGCACCACCCTTGAACTGTCATGCTCCATCTGTTTACTCTAGAATTGTAATACAGTTCTTCAGAGGGCATCTTCAACATTTAGGTATTTCAGTCCTGGGGCAGAATGCGTTAACCACATGAGGCGGCGACAGACGCGCAAATAAACACGGACTGGTACAGTGGACATTTCTCAACGACAATGATCATTTCAAAGGGTTTGTAGTAACCTCGTTTGAAGCTGTTTACACAGCAGCAGACACATACTTTCTTCCTGGATTTTGAAAGGCTCTCTTTGCAACAGGATTGGGGTGGATGGCTTCAAGCAAGTCTGCAGTTGCCTGAAGACTTGTCTGTTTCTTTCATGGTATTCAGAGGCAGGATAGTTGTGATGCGCATATTGTATTCATGACATCATTGTCAATCGCATTTGTTGAAATCTTTAAATCTATGACATTTTCTGAGAAGTTGCTAGACACCAATCAAAATGCAGGAAAAAAGAAACCCAACCCCCCAAAAAAAAAAACAAAAAAAACCAAAAAAAAAAACAAAACAAAAAAAAACAAGAGTTCTTTCTTTGGGCAAGCGTTTTCGCTTCGTAAGTTCTGCGAGTTTCCCAGTCATCTTCCAAGACAGCAACTTGGACTACCCCTACACTCCTTCCCGCTCCCTCCGCTCCGCCTCCGACCCTCTCCGCCTCCACATCCCCCGCACCAAACTCAGCAATTTCGGCCCCCGCTTCTTCTCTGTCTGCGGTTCATCCAAATGGAACACTCTCCCACTCTCTCTCCGTCAGAAACCCTCTCTCTCCTCCTTCCAGTCCGCCCTCAAAACTCACCTCTTTCAACAGTTCTAGCACTCTAACGCCACCACACACCCCACGCCCAGCTGACTGTCGTAGCGTATTTGTGGTATGTGAGTCATTGTTAAAAGCGTGCACATGCGTGCGTGAGTTGTGAGTGCGCGCGTAGAGTTATAATTATTATAAGATAAGCGCATTATAAATACCGTAATTATTATTATTATTAGCCAGTTGTGATGCACTTCCTCCACTGCTTATTGCAAAGTTAGCCATCTCACTTTGCCCCATGGAAATTCTGGACCAGGACGGCGACTGGAGCTAAGAAATAAAATTATAGCTGATCGTTCTATGAAGCAAAACAAAATGCTCGTTACAACTCGCAGATTATCTGTCGATCTAAATACTCGCAAGTTATTTTGCGTATTGGGAAGGCAGTCACATTGTAATCACTAAATCGAAGCACAAAAGACGTGTGTGTTGTCTAAACCTAACTAATGCCACTTTTATTTCTGGACAGAAGTGCATGTAATGTTAAAAGTCTGCTTGAAGTAACGTACCGCCAGTAGTGACGGAATGGGAATGTCGATCTGTGTCTTACACAGGCAATACAGCAGGCAGGACGCAACACAACGTCCAGCGAGACACAGTCGGAAGGTAAAGTCACCAAGATCAACAGCTACGTCATGGCGGTTTCTGTCGAGGACTCTGTGATCGAATTAAAGGACCTCAAGGAACCAGTCAGAATCAAGCTGGTGCACATTGAGAAGGTATTCAGGACGGGTGCTCTTTGGATAACTAGCGTAAAGCCGTCTACTTCTGTCACATTAATAATCGGCATTTTCAGTAGATACTTATGGACCTGCCATAAAAGGGAAAAAACTGAAACAAAAGAAGTTGTGCTTAACCTCTTCCTTGCCGGTCCAACAGCAAAAGGCATAGATCCGCATGAACCCCTGCGACTGCTGGGGCTCATGAGTATCTATGCCTCTTGCTGAGACCAAATTGTATCCATGTTTCTTGAACGGTGCTGGCTTGTGGTCGTTGGATGAACCAGGATTTAAGAAACATCAATGTACGTACACTGGCATGGGAAGGGGTTACGAGGTTAAACGTGATATGCGACTTTGGTATCAGTTTCAGCCCACTTAATCAAATTTCAAATATAAAACGATTTGAATTTCCAAAACTTCAGTAGCTCGCTTGAGCTTGCCCTTAGCACCACGTGAATGTTCTGTGTTTATGTACAGTGTGTGAGTGAATGCGCGTGATTCACGTGAGTGTGCTTGTTGGGCTCAGTTCGCGGCGGCGCTTTGAGCCGATTTTCAATTGGGATAAAGCGCCTATTTAATGCGCTGATTTAATTTAATTTAATTTAAAGTCATTACAAATAAATGCTCAGGTATGATCACTGTCTACTGACTCTGTGTGCAGCCGTTCAGATCAGCAATTACTGAATGTTATCTCTCTGCTCAGCCATTTAGATCAGTGATCACTGAGTGTTGTTGTCTCTGCGCGCGGGCGTTTAGGCCAATGATCACAAAATGTCATCTCCGAGCTCAACCATTTAGATCAATGATCTTTCTTCTGTAACCACCGTGTTTTCTGCCCGTCGTCCCAATGCGCAAAGGGTCATCGGGCCGTGCTGGGGTCAACGGCGGCCGACGTCGGCCCGATGGCTTTTGCGCACTGGGTTGTACCTTCTCTTGGATCTAAGCGCCGTCAGTCACCTCTTGGTCTTTATTTAGTTTCAAGACAGCGATATTGTTTATGTCTTAACTCATTGTACCCCAGACACACCACAGCAAGATGAGCATCGACCATGATAGTTCAAGGGTGATGCCAGAATAGCTTGGCGCCTATGGGCGCCAAGCTATTCTGGCATCACCCTTGAACTGTCTTGGTCGAGTTGTGTCCTGCACTAGAGTGCAGTCTTCAGAGGACGACGGCAAAATTTGGAGATTTCGGTGTTGGGGTACAATGAGCTAAATTAGGCTGGGGATTTCGGTGTTGGGGTACAATGAGATAAATTAGGCTGCGAATTTCGGTGTTGGGGTACAATGAGATAAATTAGGCTGCGAATTTCGGTGTTGGGGTACAATGAGCTAAATTAGGCTGGCAATTTCGCTGTTGGGGTACAATGAGATAAATTAGGCTGCGAATTTCGCTGTTGGGGTACAATGAGCTAAATTAGGCTGGGGATTTCGGTGTTGGGGTACAATGAGATAAATTAGGCTGCGAATTTCGCTGTTGGGGTACAATGAGCTAAATTAGGCTGGGGATTTCGGTGTTGGGGTACAATGAGATAAATTAGGCTGCGAATTTCGCTGTTGGGGTACAATGAGCTAAATTAGACTGGGGATTTCGGTGTTGGGGTACAATGAGATAAATTAGGCTGCGAATTTCGCTGTTGGGGTACAATGAGCTAAATTAGACTGGGGATTTCGGTGTTGGGGTACAATGAGATAAATTAGGCTGCGAATTTCGCTGTTGGGGTACAATGAGCTAAATTAGGCTGGGGATTTCGGTGTTGGGGTACAATGAGATAAATTAGGCTGCGAATTTCGCTGTTGGGGTACAATGAGCTAAATTAGGCTGCGGATTTCACTGTTGGGGTACAATGAGATAAATTAGGCTGCGGATTTCGCTGTTGGGGTACAATGAGCTAAATTAGGCTTTGCTTGAAGAAGCGCGCTTGGGCTGTGGTTGCACACATTTTGGGGGGTATTTTCCAAAAAAATGTAAAAAAAAAACTTCAGATACAAACAAATAATTTATATCATTAAACAAATAGCATTCTAAATTTTAAGGAAATGTTTTATATAATATGCGCAACAAGTATCTTACTTTACACTTTGAGTGAAATCCCTTCAGAAACGGCTTTTCCATCAATATTTTTAGTCATAGAACATAACCGGCGCTTCAAACCTATAGAAGTGCTAATCCAAACAAACGGCAGTAATTTCTGAAATGTGGACAGCATGGGCTTTCCATCAATATATAAGGTTTCTTTCCGTACATCATAGTCCACCTAGGAAAAACTATCCAGTAGAAATTTGTTATAATATGTAGCTCACGTGTATACAGCGGTGTTGCTAGCGTCGCGAATATATCGCTGACTCATCATCAAACAGTTACATTAAGACTGCTAATTTGATTACGAAATCCAGGCCGAAACGATGAATGCCCAATGTGTAAAATGAAGATTAAAAAGCCCAAACGAAGAAATAAGCAAGATTTGAAAGACGGTTACAACACATTTCACAAACCCCTCGACAAACTAGACCAACAAGTATACAAGTCGCTACTGATCCTGTCAGTGAGAAAAAGTTAGGTCAAGCTGGGTTATTCTTGACAAACTAGACCAACAAGTATACAAGTCGCTACTAATCCTGTCAGTCAGAAGAAGTTAGGTCAAGCTGGGTTAGTTCTTGACAAACTAAACCAACAAGTATACAAGTCGCTGCTGATCCTGTCAGTGAGAAGAAGTTAGGTCAAGCTGGGTTATTCTTGGCTAATTTGATTGACGCCTCCTAACGATGAGGGGTTTGAAGAAAGTCAACAGTTGAATGGTACTGTAAATGATCCTAGTTAACAAAGTGTCTGTGTTGGTTGGTGCTATGGCCAGTTCTTCACCCCTTTCCCTACTAGTTGACGTACATCTGGTTTCTGAAATCCTTGTTCCTTCAACGACCGAAAGCCACAACCGTCCAGGTAACATGAATACAAATTGGTTTCAGCAAGAGGTATTCATCCTCATGAGCCCCCGCTAAGCGGGGGCTCATGAGGATTTATGCCTCTTGCATTTGGGTGATGTTGGGGTAGAGGGGAGGTGGGGAGGGGTCAATGTCGGAGGTAAGAGTCCAGGGCTTTAGCCCGAGATTAAACATTGACCCCCTGATAGGACACGACAGGCGACAAGAACCACTAGCACAGACTAACTCGTAATACAACGATTTTGTCTTCAACCGTGAAAAGTATTAAGCGCGACGTATAACCTTTAAAGAACCCCACGCCTCGTGCGTGTGACGTAGAAATGTAGGGGACGCAACTCTCAATACTTTTGATTGTCGGCCAACAACCTCGCGCGAACTGCAATCGCCTGGAATTTCTCTGTAAAGTATTTTTTTTAATTTATCAAGTTTTCAGTCATTCTTTTGTATCAAACTAGTAACATATTATAGACCGAACACAATGATTGCGTATATAGTTGTTATGTTTCATAATCCCCTCAATTCATATTATCCAGTTAATTGTTTCTTCGCCGCTTCGATTACGGTAAGTACAGAACTTTCTTGTCGTTGATATTATCTGCAAAGAAGTACACAACGGAGAAAGAAACAAACTTAGAAAAGACCTGTGTTTCTTTCTCCGTTGGGTACTTCTTTGCATTTTACACGCTTGGCAGTCACCTTTTTGGTCTGGATTGTTGATATTATCAAACTTATCCAATTATTCGGTTTTTTTTGGGGTATGAAACTGGTACCAACCGTATTACAGAACACCTACATATAGTTCTGTATGTTGTGTAACCCCCTAAATTGTATATTTATTGTCATCTTTTTGTTTAGAGTTTTGTCTGAATGAAATTTAGGGTATGTTTGTACTGAGAAATCTGAATGGCCAAAGACGTATTTGGAGGAGAAAGCTTTGCTCAGCAAGTAACGTTGTCTTCGTAACATGTAATAAATTGGTAGCATGTGACAAGAAGACTACTGTTGCCCTGAGAACGAACGACCAGGAAAAGAAAAGTCGAATAGAGCCAGGACAGTTAGTAAAAGTGTAAAGAGACTGAATGAAAATAATCAATAATATTATCAGTCAAATAAATATCGAGGGTTCCGGGCGTAAGAGCCGTATCTCGTTTTCCCACAATTTTACAGGAGAGCAGTTTGAAAGTTTTGAAAATTTATTTCTATTTAGTGCTTGAGTTCCTGGTATCAAAACATGTATCAGTTGAAAGCTTGTTTTCTCCTCTGTACTTTCAAATGAACATTTTGAAACAGTCATTTTTATTTAGCGTACATTTGGCAAATAAACAATGTTGACATTATTTACGGTCCTTATGCACGCTCAGAGTAAAAGGTTTGCAGCCACCTGTGCCTGCGTAAAGACAGGGCTGCTAAATGACAGTGTCAGGCACGCCCAAAATGGCCAGTATATACGTAAACATTCCCGCCTGAGGACCGCAGCTAGGTTTCCTCCTAGGCTGCGTTTCTGAAATGGGTCATGTTGATATTGCCTGACAGCCGCAGAAAGAGTTACTGCTGTCAAGGGGTGAGGAAAAACAGACTCCTCTACGGACGCAAAAGCTCTAAATAGTTATAAGGCCTTTACGCCCGGCAACTGCACGGTGAAATTGCCATTACCGGACATGGAAAAGAACAGTATAATCAAACAAGACTCTTTAGCAGGAGATAAAAACAAGCATAGAACTGCTGCATGAGTGTAAGAAGATCGTAAAACATGTACGGAGAATAGCGGTCCACAACTTAAAACTGTTCAATCTAGCAGGATCTATGTAATACGAGTCCAAGGAGACTGACCAGTGACAGATTACATTTTCACATGTTTTTAACTGATCAGTCCACTTAAGCTGTGCACTCTATACGGAGAAAACCAACCAAACATGAAATCAGCGATACTGACAGCAATAATGGCATTATCAAAATACATGAACATCTCGTTACACGTGAAGAGAAAGTAACTATGCAGAAATGAAAGAGAACTCACCCAATGATGTCATTGTGGCATGTTTGATAAGTGTCTTACCATTCACAGTTATCATTTACAAGTCATATTTTCAGTTCAAAAAGCATACGTAGCACAGGCTTTGATTTCAGTCTTCTCAGCATGTCAACATTTGAAGAAGAAGGAAAAAGAAAAGAAATTCCAACATCCAAGGATTGAGTTTTCTGACACAAAATCACATATTATTGAAATTTGAAGTCCGCTTATTATGTCCATATTACAATATTTACAGTTCCTCACTGTCAAACTTGTGTCAGAGCTCAGAGTTTTATTCTGGCCAAGTGTGCCATTGCCAGACATGACTCCGAGATGATATGTTCTAATGACCTGTTCTAATCCATATCAGAGCAGTCATCCTCCATCATGTCAGGCTCGGGCAGTTTGTCCTTCGTAGCTGGAGATGTCGAGAGGCTTTCATAGAATGGATGATGTTCAGCTGGAATGATTCCAGAGCGGCAAAGAGACAGCAGATCTTGCTTCTTAGCGAAGGACACAGGGAGCTTTGAGGCGTAGCACCTAGGTATTTGTGCAGGTAGAGGTTGTGCACGACGCTTGCTGGACCCTATCATCTTCAGCACTTGGAACTCTTGATCATCGAAGGAGTACTTGAAAAACATCATCTCTTCTTGACCTTTTAGGAACTGCATCACTTTGATGCTGAGCCAGTTGACCTTGTTTCCTTTCAAGTCTGTCTTTGTATTTCTGATGACTGTGGATGCTACATGTTTGAAATCAAGAAAGTCACCATGCTTGAGCGGGATGACGACATAGGGCTGTCCTCGTCGTGCCATCCTCAGAATGATGTCCCAGCCACTCGGCGTGTAGATTGGAGAGTGTTTTTTGGCGAAAGTTATGGCTGCATGCATGCTGTCACATTCCATGTGGGTGTGTCCTGTTTCTAAATATTTATGGCTGATAACCTTGATGTTGCTAATGTTATTGACAGCATGAATTAGTGCTGCTGATAGGTTTTGGTTGCGGTTCTGTCCTGAACAGCAGTCAGAAAAAATGATAACTTCCTCAATATGATGGGGCAAGGATGACAGGTAAATGTACAGGCAGGTGGCAATTTCGCATGAACCGCGCTTTCCTTCGCTTTCATCCCACGTGAAACAGGTCCCCTTTCTGTCAGTGAGAGAATAAACAGTGAAGTTATACACAGACAGCTTGCGCTTATAATAAAGCTGACTGACAAGTCCACACGGCGCTTGCAGCACAGCCTGCAGATCGACTGTGATGACATGCCTCTTTGGATCTTTGCCTGCCTCTCTTTTGTCGCGATCTTTTTCCTCCCTTGCTCTGTCTTTCCTATCACGGTGTTTCTCATACTCATTTTTCTCTTCTTCCGATGCAGCAGACCCTTTCTGTTGGAACACTGCGCAAGTGACACACTGGTCTTTCTTTGGGTGATGGAACGAATAATTGAAATACTGATTGAATATATCCCTATACTTTCTGGCGGACACAGGTGTGTGACCACCACTTTGGCAAGCTTCAGCGTACAGCTCGTACATTTTGCTCAAAGTGAGGTCAGAAGACAGGTACAACCTCTGTGTGTCCTTTCTTGTGTAATGCGACTCGACCACAGGAAAGGACGCAATGTGTTGTTTGGCACGGTCAACAGCCTCATTACTATATTTGTTGTGGGGTGGTCGTGACTTCCCCCGTAGCTGCTGCCCTGTGAACACACCTCCAGTGCTGTTTTCCAGAGCATGGTCCACGTAGGTTTCACCAACAGCTAGGGTCGCAAGAAAAAAATTCTTGCTGACTCTGTGGACGGTGCCGTTAACATTAAAAGAAAATACACGACAAACTCGACGTTTTTTCTCCTTTGGTTGTTGTGCATCCTCATCAAACATCGTTGCTGTTTGCCTCTGCAAAACGTTGGCACAGACAAAATCCTTCTGCCTTTCATATGATTGAAGAGCATAAAAGGCATCGAAGAGTTCTTTTCGGCTCTCCTCTGTTATCTTTTCAGAACACTTGTACCTGCACTTTGTACAGTCCACCTCCCTCATCACCTTTGATGGTACTGTTTTGCCAGATTGGGAAAGGTATTGTTTGCCTTGCAGGTGCAAGGTCTTCCGAACATTTTTTTTCCACTTTTCTGGTCTGGCTTCCCGTTGTCGCGCTAGCTTCATTTTGGGCGGACTGGAATACATTCCTTGTTTCCTTGGTGTCACTTTATTAGATATTGAAATCGAGCTGTCTGGTTCAGGAGAGGGACATCTCTCATCATTAATCAATGCAGCGTCTGCCTCATTTGAAGTACAGCCTTTACCTGCGTCATTTGGAGGAGAGCTGCTACCTGCGTCGTGTGGAGGAGTGCTGTTACCTGCGTCGTGTGGAGGAGTGCTGTTACCTGCGTCGTGTGGAGGAGTGCTGTTACCTGCTTCGTGTGGAGGAGTGCTGTTACCTGCGTCGTGTGGAGGAGTGCTGGTACCTGCGTCGTTTGGAGTCAAGTCCTCATCTGTATACTTGGAGGGCCTTGCGGTACACGTCTCACTGTGATGCAAAGTAGACGGGCCTGCAAGACAGCAAAATGAGAAATCACAAACGTGTTTCAGGCCCTTTACTCACAATTATCACTTCATGTGATTAGAAGATTGGGCGCTGGGGTATGAAGGATGGTGACTGTAACGTGATAAATGCATGTATGGCTGAATTGTGTAACTCTCCCTCTCTCTCTCTCTCTCTCTCTCTCTCTGTGTGTGTGCGTGTGTGTGTGTGTGTGTGTGTGTGTGTGTGTGTATGTTTGTGTGAGTGTGTGTGTGTGTGCGTGTGTTCTCACCTGCCGGATCAGCTCTTGCACGAAGGAGGGGAAGACAAACATCATAGTGAGTTGGATCAAAGTCAATGAAAGCGAGGGGGATAACTGGCTGACTGTTTCTGCCAGATGAGGGGTGTATCTCGTGCTGAGACTTGAAGACGTCACTGAAGTATATGATGACAGTCCTTTCTGCCCAGTCTGCGAGAGCACGAGGAAGTAAATCAGCAGCATCATTGACCCATCTTCCCGGCTTTCTGAGTTCACTGACATCTGAGTGATACCGGAGATAACGCTCATTTTCATCTTCTTCACTTCTGTTGACCATGAAATGAATGTACTCTGTAATGTTTTCTATCAGATGGTCACACAGACAGTGTCTCAGTTCCAAATGGCTGATGTCCTCCAGATGAACGACAGATGACTCGAAAAAGCAGTTACCATCAGGAACAATTTTTTGTCTGTACAATCCATTGGACGCCAAAAAGTTGTCCAACCTGCCTGTGTGATCATGCAGATTTCTCTGATGGCTCAGGTGGGCTTGAAGACTGCTTTCTTTTGCGGTCTGAAGATCGGGATCACTGTTTCTCTTCCTCTTTTTTCTTTTGTTTGCTTTTCTTTTCTTGCTTGTTGAAACCTGCTCAAAATCAGAAGGTACGTAGGAAGGGTCCGTGATCAGGTCATCGATATCGTGATTAGCTTTCATCTGCAGAGGTTCTTCATCTGATGTGTCAAAACCAGTCTGCCATTTAAGGGGCTCCAGATCAGATTCATTAAACTGAACGGTGTTTTTCAGTGGCTCGTCGTCCGAAGTGCTGAAACTGTCATCATTTTTTTCTGCAGTGAGTGAAGCAGCAAGATGCAGGAATACATGATTGTCGTCTGATTCCATAGATGAGTGCCTGTAAACGAGAACAAGAGATTAATTAGTGCCCGTGTTCAGAAACCTACATTTTATTTATGTATAAATCAGTTTAAAAGGAGTGTAAGTTATCCAAGTTACCACGCTAGCATTCAGATCAGTTGGAAAATGTGTGTTTGTCCATGTGTGTGTGTGTGTGTGTGTGTGTGTGTGTGTGTGTGTGTGTGTGTGTGTGTGTGTGTGTGTGTGTGTGTGTGTGTGTATGTGTGCTTACCGTGGTAGAAACTCGTCCCGTAATCAGCGTCCTGGCACAGGATGGTCGGATGAAAGAATAAAAACGTGTGTATAATTCGTAAAGCCAACGGTTTCTTCCGGTTTGAAAGGATGTGTCAGTCTGCACCTGGGGACTGAAACTGTGCAGGCCTGTCAAGTTAGGAATGTCTGGAATTCAGTTTCTGGCCTGTCAGGGACACAGAGACTGATCTATATACATGTCTCTAGTGTAGTCAGCGTAACATTTTTTTTTTTTTTTTTTTTTTTTTTTTTTTTTTTGTTCTTTTCACGGCACTACGATATCTTTTCAGTTTTGAACAGTAGTTTGCCTCCTGTTACCATCTTTGATGCGTGTATGTACTTACTAATAAGCTAGCATTGATTTGGTAACCAATATACGTATATGGATTTGGTGACTTGCCAAATTATATTCCGCTTTTCATAATAGTCTACGGTTAAACACAGTGTCGGAAATCGTCAGTTATCTTTGTTGTTTAATGGCATGCCTCTAAAATGCGTGCAAGCCAGGCATGGTACTGTCTTCATGCTGTCCTTTTAGCAGGTACTTTTATTGTTTCTTTGCCAGCTGGACGATCGTAACGGCATCTACCGTCTTTAAGCTTTCGAAATCAGTGTGCTTTGTTCAGACTTCTGCCTGCTTAAAAATGGTAGCTGGAGTTACGGCTCTTCAGCATGCACGATGCGCCGAGTGCCTGAATGTAAACACGCGCGCGGTGGACCAGGCACATACAGATAAGGCCTTTACGCCCCCGCCACTGGTAATAGCGCGCTTCTTATACACTGCCGTAATTCAAGATGCGGCTGTCTGGCATGCAGCTGTCTCACCCAAAACCGTTAATTGATTTAAGTTCTCATCAATAACACATTATATATGTGACTGATTGAAATATGGATATCACAGGATAAATCTACACACAAAAACGGTTTTGGCGATATAAAAATCACAAAATCGCCAAAATGTCGATTTACGGCCCTTACGCCCGGAACCCTCGATATACAGCCAACTTACCCCACCATCAGCGAGAACACACGGCACAAGTCACAGGCACAAAACCGATCTGGCAACTAGCCAGAGTCCAATGCAGCCTAGTGTGTGCCTAGCATGAGAGTAAAGATCAGTGCATTAAAGTTCACTAGTACTAACTTCATGCACTGTCAGTTCATTATGGTACAAACAGACTAGAGGAGGGTTTTGGTGAATTTTGGGATAGGTATGAAAACGGTTATCGGGTTAGCTGGCATCTGAAGCACATTTGTAATTTTAGAGGCGTCAGACGTAAACATGCCGGGGAGTCCACTTTGAAGGCTGTTTTGGTCACAGTTCAGCACACACAAATAGTAAATACAAGGAGGCACGTGGTATCAAGTGCTTGGGCAATAGGGCTATCGTGGATTACGGAGCAATAGTTCAGGAGGGCTTGGTGAACATCGCAATCCGGGCTCCAACAAGTGACACTCAGTGAACAATGTTTTGTAATCCACTTCAACCTTGTTGTCTAAGCACTGAGCATCAGTAAAAATAGTGTTTTGTAATCCCCTCCAACCCTGTTGTCTAAGCACTGAGTATCAGTAATCATAGCATATTACAATAGTGTTTTGTAATCCACTCCAACCCTGTTCTCTAACACTAAGTATCAGTAGTGATAGCATGTTACAACAATGTTTTGTAATCCACTCCAACCCTGTTGTATAAGCACTGAGTATCAATAGTCATAGCATATTACAACAATGTTTTGTAATCCACTGCAACTCTGTTGCCTAAGAACTAGGTATCAGTAGTCACAGCATGTTACAACAATGTTTTGTAATCCACTGCAACCCTGTTGTCTAAGAACTAGGTATCAGAAGTAATAGCACATTACCAAGAACAGATATAACCCGCCGTGATGGTTTAACTCTTACAGTCCCGACATACCACAACAAGATATGACTCGACCATGATAGTTCAAGGGTGGTGCCAGAATAGCTTGGCGCCTATTCTGGCACCACCCTTGAACTATCATGGGCGATCTGTCTCCTAAATTGTAAGGCAGATCTCGGAGGACAACTCCAACATGTGGGTATTTCGTACCTTGGACACAATGTGTTAAGTGCCTTTGTATCAGTAGTAGTAGCACATTCCCGGATCAGATATAACCCGCCGCGATGACCTACGAGCCTTAACGGAGGAATATAGCTGACTAACTATTAGATACGTCATCTCTCCCTGTTGGATGTCGCTTGTTGAAAGTTGTATTGTTTCTGTTGATGACGTTGTAGCCGGCGGACAATCCGGTGTGCGTTTTCTGGAACACGAGTCTTGACGAGGGACGGGGCGACTGGTCGTCGGAGGGTTGCTGGCTCGCAAACAGCTCCAGCGACAACATCAACGCCAACACCGCCACCAGCACGCTGTGTGAATGTAACCACTTGACCAACTTTGCTCTGCTGATGGTGCGTGGCTGTCTACAAACATACGCACACACACGCACACGCACACACGCACGCACACACACACACACACACACACACACACACACACACACACACACACACACACACACATTTCAGTTGTTATAATTGTCCATGTTTGTGTTCTAGACGTAAGGCCTTTGTTTTTCGTGATCACCTTCCTGAAATTAACCACTTCCCTGCCGAGAAAAAGTGAACACAGTCCAACTGCAAGAGACAGATCCTGAAGAGATGTAGATTGTCTTGAGCTACAAAGGGGCTGATGCGGATCTTGCTGAAGCCACTGTGTATGAATGTTTCGCGGACGGCTGGGGCTCCTTGACGTTAGATTAGTCACGATATCTGAAACACAGGCTGCGTCCTTGACGTTAGATTAGTCACGATATCTGAAACACAGGCTGCGTCCTTGACGATAGATTAGTCACGATATCTGAAACACAGGCTGCGTCCTTGACGATAGATTAGTCACGATATCTGAAACACAGGCTGCGTCCTTGACGATAGATTAGTCACGATATCTGAAAAACAGGCTGCGTCCTTGACGATAGATTATGCACGATATCTGAAACACAGGCTGCGTCCTTGACGTTAGATTAGTCACGATATCTGAAACACAGGCTGCGTCCTTGACGTTAGATTAGTCACGATATCTGAAACACAGGCTGCGTCCTTGACGTTAGATTAGTCACGATATCTGAAACACAGGCTGCGTCCTTGACGTTAGATTAGTCACGATATCTGAAACACAGGCTGCGTCCTTGACGTTAGATTAGTCACGATATCTGAAACACAGGCTGCGTCCTTGACGTTAGATTAGTCACGATATCTGAAACACAGGCTGCGTCCTTGACGATAGATTAGTCACGATATCTGAAACACAGGCTGCGTCCTTGACGTTAGATTAGTCACGATATCTGAAACACAGGCTGCGTCCTTGACGTTAGATTAGTCACGATATCTGAAACACAGGCTGCGTCCTTGACGTTAGATTAGTCACGATATCTGAAACACAGGCTGCGTCCTTGACGTTAGATTAGTCACGATATCTGAAACACAGGCTGCGTCCTTGACGTTAGATTAGTCACGATATCTGAAACACAGGCTGCGTCCTTGACGTTAGATTAGTCACGATATCTGAAACACAGGCTGCGTCCTTGACGTTAGATTAGTCACGATATCTGAAACACAGGCTGCGTCCTTGACGATAGATTAGTCACGATATCTGAAACACAGGCTGCGTCCTTGACGTTAGATTAGTCACGATATCTGAAACACAGGCTGCGTCCTTGACGTTAGATTAGTCACGATATCTGAAACACAGGCTGCGTCCTTGACGTTAGATTAGTAACGATATCTGAAACACAGGCTGCGTCCTTGACGATAGATTAGTCACGATATCTGAAACACAGGCTGCGTCCTTGACGATAGATTAGTCACGATATCTGAAACACAGGCTGCGTCCTTGACGTTAGATTAGTCACGATATCTGAAACACAGGCTGCGTCCTTGACGTTAGATTAGTAACGATATCTGAAACACAGGCTGCATCCCCGATTAGTTAAGGGGTTCAACATGCCTTGGACAGGACGGACTAGAATGTTCCGGGCTACTCTCCTACATGGCAGGGAAAGAAGAAGAGATCAGCAACCAAACTTCATATTAACACCGTTAGCGCCAAGAAAATCTGATCACTACGCAACTGCAAGAGGTATAGATCCCCATGAGCCCCCACAATTGCGGGGGCTCATGAGGATCTATGCCTTTTGCTGACACCACTTAAAATCCATGTTCCTTGGGACATCTAGGTTAGTTAGTTAGATAGTTATTTGGGATTAACGCTGAGCAGGCAACTAAGGCCATCTCACGGCGGGTAGTGTAAAAATCTGGCCAGCCAGGCTAAAAGTAAGGTCTTAAGACAAGATGTAAATATATCTTTAAAATATTTCATGCTAAAATGTCGAAACGGTCTTTAGAGGAAACGTTTACAGACTCACAAAAAGGTCAAATAATAGAATTGTCATAGTCTAAGAATGCTCAAATCTTATTAAACATATTGCACTCTCTCAGAAAACTGAAGATCTTGGGTACATTCCGGAACAAAACCTTCAAGGAGTCTGCTGTGAAGTGTTTATAGCTTGTGTCAATTAAATCGGCACAAGACAGCAAAATGTGCTTAACAGAATGCTGCTCGTCGCAGGCATAACGCCATGGACGCTCCTCCTGTTTTAGTAGATAAGAGTGCATAGCATACGTGTGCCCGATGTGGAGCCGAGCAAGGACAGTCTCCTCACGGCGGCTGAAGCAGCGGTAAGGCAGACGGGACAGCTAGGGCTCTTGGGTGCTGAAACTGAATGGGTTAAGCAAAAGGTAATTTAATCTGTCTTCTGGTGCTGCATTAGGAAGGTGTTGCGAAGGAAATACGTGATATTGTGAAGAAAAGGCTTCATTGTGTTGTGAGACATATTTCCCCCCATATCGATAGAGACAGTTTTAGCTGGCGAGTCTGATATGAGGGAAAGATGTGTCGATAATCACTCTACAATACCACGGCGAACTGAAGTCTTTCTTGACAATATCAGTTTGGTTGCGAATCTATGTATGAACGGGAAGTTGTCAAAAGTTGGAATCTTTTGCTACATGTCTCTTTGCTATCATTATTAGACCTGTCTGCGGCGTTTGACACGCTGGATCATGGGATTCTTTTAGAACGCCTACGCGTGTCTTTTGGTATTTCCGGTCCAGCGCTGTCATGGCTCAGGTCTTACCTTTTTGAAAGATATCAATCTGTATGTGTGAATGGGATCATGTCTCAGCCTGTGCTTTTGAAGTATGGTGTCCCACAGGGGTCAGTTTTGGGTCCTCTGCTGTTCTCTCTGTACACTAAACCAGTTTCCCGAATCATCAGCCAGAATAGCTGTGAGTATCACAAGTATGCTGATGACACTCAGATCTCTAAGTCTGACCATCCTGGTAAACTGCAGACCATTGTCTCCAATGTGGAGAAGTGTATAGTTGAAGTCAAAGACTGGATGACTTGCAACAGACTCAAGTTAAATTATGATAAAACAGAGAGCATGCTTGTTGGTACTCGAGCTAGAACATCCGCCTCCAGCAGTGATCATATTTCCATAGGTGGCCAAGACATTTCTTTCAAATCCGATGTAAAAAATCTGGGTGTATTCCTGGATTCAAGTTTATCGATGGAAAAACAGGTTAGCCATCTTTGCTGCACTGCCTACCTGGAGCTCCGCAGAATAGGCATGATTAGATGCTTTTTGACAGAAAAGGCTACTGCCCAGCTCGTATGCTCTCGCATTCTGTCCCGTCTAGATTACTGTAATTCCCTCCTTGCTGGTATCTCATCTGATCAACTCACTCGCATTCAGCGTATCCAGAATAATGCAGCCCGGTTAGTCCTTCGCAAAAAACGTACTGATCATGTCACACCACTGCTAAAGCATCTCCACTGGCTACCTGTCAAACAGAGAATAGAGTTCAAGCTGGCCACTTTGGCATACAAACACTATGACAATACGCTTCCTGCATATCTGTCTTCTTCCCTTGCCTCACACAATCCTAGTAGAAGTCTACGCTCAAGCTCACAAAAACTGCTTGTTCAGCCCAGAGTCATCCTAAAAACTGCTGGTGCCCGTTCTTTCAGTTATCAGGCCCCTCACGTCTGGAACTCACTTCCACTGCATGTCCGTATTTCCCCTACCCTGTTGACCTTCAAAACAAATTTGAAGACCCATCTTTTTCAGGTAGCATATCAAGATTAGCTTAGTCTGGATGTGCTGCCTGGAAATGTTGGTTGTTTCCCCATGTTGATAGGCTGTGTGTGTGTGTGTGTGTGTGTGTGTGTGTGTATGTATGTGTGTGTGTGTGTGTGTGTGTGTGTGTGTGTGTGTGTGTGTGTGTGTGTGTGTTACGTGGTGGAGTTGTAGTCGAAGTATGATAAACACACCAGACACACACGCACGTAGAGTTCTTTTAAATAGACCTCATTCAGCTGCAATCCGTCAACCGTGGCTTAAGGATGTAGACAAAACTGGAGTAACAGTTCCAACAATATTTAATTCAGCAATGCGATATCCACACAATAATGCACTCTCAAATGCACAAACTACTGAATACAAAGTCTCTTCTGCGATGTCCACACTAGGCTCAAAGTTTCTCATACACAGCGTCTCTAGCAATAAACTGCGTATCTCTACAACTGACAAAGCAAGACAATGTACTCACGGGCTTTCCCAGCGCCCTCCTTATATACACTATCAAAATCTAGAATCTTCTACGGAAATCATGAACTCAAACAACCAGAACGAAACGCGCAGCCGAAACTCATTAACATGAACTTTCCAGAAACAATATTTCAGGCTACAAAAACACGGCTGCTCACTTCAGCTCTAAATTCTAGCATATAATAAAGACACATAAAAGTATGGTATCCCTATCTATGATAGCTCAAAAAGGTACGAGAACATTCACCAAACAAAATAAAAGCTGCTCACTACACGCGCACAGGAAAAGTAGCGAAACTGTAGCGATGTCAGATGTCAACTAACCGACGTGACACTTACGAGGCCACCAGACAGTGCGACCTGTCTACAACGTTCCTGACTAAACTTAACAAAACGAAAACGGCTCTACTCACGAACAAAAGAAAATCTTACTAAAAAGGCACGAAATCATAAACGTGATATCTCAAATAAACAACATATCGTTACCTACGAATAACACATGTACGCTCTCACAGGATAACACAACCACAATCGTAACATTACCCCCCCTCTTAAGAATGAAATTTCACAAAAAGTTCTTCTCAAATTTCAAAAATACGGTTGTGGCTGTGTAAACCTACACAAAACCCTAAACAAATATAACTTCACATAAAAAATCAAATTAAAATAAACGTCTTACAGTTCCTGTAAACAGTCCTGAGCATCGAAATGTTTCATACAAAAGTTCTGGACACAGAAATGTTTATTCAAACTGCTCTGCTCAAGTAATCTGCTCCGAAGTTCTGCGAACCCTTGATAGACTGTAGTTTAATGTCAAAATTCTGCAAAAACATCGCCCATCTCATAATACGAGAATTAGTAAACTTTGCAGAGTTTAGATAGTTCAAGGGCTGATGGTCTGTTTGGAGAACAAATGGCACTCCCAGAAGGTACAGTTCGAATCGCCTTACTCCCCAAATGATGGCTAGGCACTCCTTCTCGATGGTCGAGTAGTTTCTCTCAGCTCTGGTCAACTTTCTGCTGGCGTAGCTCACTGGGTGGAGTTTTCCGTTATCTTCTTGCATCAAGACTGCACCTACTCCTTCGTTGGAGGCGTCTGTTCTCAGGATGAACGTTTTCAACGGGTCAGGAAGGTGTAGAACAGGCTTCTCAGTTAGGATGTCTCGAACCGCCTGGAATGCTCGCTCTTGGGCATCCTCCCACTTCACTATGTTAGGTTGTCCTTTCCTCAGCAAATCAGTCAGGGGTGCTGTGACTGCCGCAAAGTTTGGTATGAACTCCCGGTAGTAGTTCGCCAAGCCCATAAATGAGCGGACTTGCGTCTTGGTCGTAGGTCGCGGGGCATCCTTGATCTTCTGCACGTTGGCGTCGTGTAGCCCCTTTAAACCTTCGCTCAATTTATGTCCAATGAAGTCTATGTTGTCAGCTCCAAGAATACACTTGCTTGGACGGATGGTGAAATTCGCATCTGACAGTCTTTGGAACAGTTCTCGGAGGGCTTTGAGGTGGTCCTCCCAAGTTTTGGTATGGATCAAAATGTCATCCCAGTAAAAGATCACATTTTGCATATCTTCTAGGATCTTTTTCAGTCCTCTCTTTAATGTGGCACCACTGTTCACCATACCAAAAGGCATCTTCAGGAACTCCCAATGACCGTCGGGTGTGACGAACGCTGTCTTGGGGATATCTTTTTCTGCAACCTTGATTTGCCAATACCCTTTGCTTAAGTCAATTTTGGAGAAAAATCGGTCTCCACTGACCTTCTGGAACAGTTCTTCTGCTGTGGGCATAGGCTCTGGATCAAAGAGTGTTAGTTTATTGAGTCTGCGATAGTCCACATACACTCGGTTGGATCCATCTGGTTTCTTCACGATGACAAATGGGGACGCATATGGTGACTTGGACTCTCTGATGACATTCAGACTCAGCATTTCCTTGATATCCTTTTTCAATTCTTCCCTCGTGTTATAAGGAAGACGATAAGGTTTGCTGCGAACTGGCTCGTTTGACGTCAGGTTTACCTCGTGCAGGATGGTGTCTGTTGTCCCTGGGTCAGGTGTAAACCGATGCTCGAACTCTTGAGTCAGGACGCGCAGTTCTTCACGTTGAGTCTGGGTCAGATTCTGACCGAACTGGATATCTTCTACATTCTCTTTGTGTCGGAGTTCATTAAGGTCAAACAGGTTCTCGTCGTCTAGTCTTTCGTCATCAGCAAGACGCACCGATTCCGCCGATTTTTGTTTGTCTTGACCTCCCTGTAGCTCCACCAGCCTTTCTTTATTTATCATTGCTGCTTCCGTGTTGTCCGCCACTTTAAGAGGGATGGTCTGGTGACTCTTCTCTGCTTGACTTCTCGTGGTAACAGAACATATTTCAGGTCTCCACTCTGGATCTGGATCGTCTGCGTTTCTGGCACCATCCATGTTTCCGATGATGAGGTCGTAGACTGGTGTCTTCACGCACAACGCCTTCACCTCTCCTGTCAAGTATGGGGTGTCGACACTGACTTTGGCAAGGGGGATAATCCGTACAGTTCCGTCAGCCAAAATGAGGGTGGTCCACTCCTGTAGCTTCTGGTCTTCAGCTACTAGGTCCTCTCTCACGATGATGCAGCTACAACCAGTGTCTCTCAACACTCTCACTGGTGTGTCGCCGACGAATCCGGACACCACCGGCATGTTCGGCACTTCATTCTCAGGCAGCGCGATGTTTGAGACTGGTAAAAATGTAGTCCCATCTCCTACTGGGATGCGTCCATTCTTTCTGAAAGATTCGATCAGTTCTGGAGTCGCTCGTTTTTCTCTAGACTCAAAGTCATTGGATGACGTCACATCATTTGCTAATACAGCGGCAGCTCTGTGTTGAGACGTGGTACTGCTTCTGCCTGCTATCCCACGATCTTGGTTGGATCTTCTGATGTTGTCGCCTCGGGGAACATCTTTAGAAGGACACCGTATCGCTTTGTGACCTTTCTTTCCACAGAGAAAACATGTCAGGTTGTCCACCGGCTTGTATCTCGGGGTGTCTCTGATATTCTGGCTTTCCTCTGCTGGTGTAGACCCACGCTGTGGCTTACTGGACCCGAACTTCATGTTGTGAGCGTCAAGGTATCTTTGAGCGAAGTCGGCCAGGGCCTTTAGTGACTGGTCTTTTTGCTCTCTAAGGTGGGCGGCCAGGTCCTTAGAACATGCGCTGAAAACTTGTTCTTTGATGATGAGGTCGCACAGGTCTTGGTACTCTCTATTTAGGCCAGCAAGCTCTATCCATTTCTCCAGGTAGCTTCTAATTCTCTCAATGAATAGGCCGGGTGTTTCTCCTTCTTCAGGCTTGCAGTTCCGAAATCGTCGCCTGTAACCTTCTTCAGTGAAGTCGTACTGTCTCAACAGGGCGGCTTTCAACTGAGTATAATCTTCGGCTTCTTCTCTTGGTAAGCGGGTGTAAAATTCAAGCGCTTTGCCAGTTAGAAGTGCGCTCAGTTTAATAGGCCAAGTCTCTTGTTTCCAATTGTTGCTATTTGCGAAGCGCTCGAATCGCTCCAGATAAGCGTCCATCTTATCTGAATTTTCAATGAAAGGTGGAAGTTTTGGCGCGCGGGCTGTTTGTTCTCTGCTCGCTAATGCTGTTGCTTCATTAGTTCTCTGGCTCTGTGCCTCAATCTCCATCTGCTTTAGATGAATTTCGTGTTGACGTTGCCTCTCCGCCTCTTCTCTCTCCTCTTCTCGTTGTTTCTCTGCCTCTATTCGCTGTTTCTCTGCTTCTTCTGCTTGGATTTCGAGTCTCCTGATTTCACGTTCTTTGGCTCTTTCTTCTCTTTCTAGTCTCTCCTTTTCTTCTTTCTCTCGTTTCTTTTCCTCTTTTTCTTCTCTCTCCAGTCTCTCCTTTTCTTCTTTCTCTCGTCTCTTTTCTTCTTTCTCCTCTCTCTCCTTTACAAACTCGAGGAGTTGAGCTCCTTCGAGTCCACATTCCTTTCCAATTTTCAGGAATGTCTCCAATTCCGATGTCGCCATCTCTATTTTTCACTGCTGGCTGTTTTCTCCTGCTACCCTTTCCACTGAACCAACTGAAGAGGTCTCGTCGGGGTCGCCAAAATGTTACGTGGTGGAGTTGTAGTCGAAGTATGATAAACACACCAGACACACACGCACGTAGAGTTCTTTTAAATAGACCTCATTCAGCTGCAATCCGTCAACCGTGGCTTAAGGATGTAGACAAAACTGGAGTAACAGTTCCAACAATATTTAATTCAGCGATGCGATATCCACACAATAATGCACTCTCAAATGCACAAACTACTGAATACAAAGTCTCTTCTGCGATGTCCACACTAGGCTCAAAGTTTCTCATACACAGCGTCTCTAGCAATAAACTGCGTATCTCTACAACTGACAAAGCAAGACAATGTACTCACGGGCTTTCCCAGCGCCCTCCTTATATACACTATCAAAATCTAGAATCTTCTACGGAAATCATGAACTCAAACAACCAGAACGAAACGCGCAGCCGAAACTCATTAACATGAACTTTCCTATATCAGGCTACAAAAACACGGCTGCTCACTTCAGCTCTAAATTCTAGCATATAATAAAGACACATAAAAGTATGGTATCCCTATCTATGATAGCTCAAAAAGGTACGAGAACATCCACCAAACAAAATAAAAGCTGCTCACTACACGCGCACAGGAAAAGTAGCGAAAATGTAGCGATGTCAGATGTCAACTAACCGACGTGACACTTACGAGGCCACCAGACAGTGCGACCTGTCTACAACGTTCCGGACTAAACTTAGCAAAACGAAAACGGCTCTACTCACGAACAAAAGAAAATCTTACTAAAAAGGCACGAAATCATAACCGTGATAGCTCAAATAAACAACATATCGTTACCTACGAATAACACATGTACGCTCTCACAGGATAACACAACCACAATCGTAACAGTGTGTTTCGTGTTAGGAATGCGCCTACATGGTGCGAGCAGATGTTTGTTTAAAGAGTGAGTGCGTTGAAATTTTTCTCCTTTTTAATATATTTTTTTTTTTTTGTGCTGTAAAGCGCTCCGAGCTTGCTGTTCGTGGGGAAGGGCGCTATATAAAAACTATGTATTATTATTATTATTACATACAGTTGACCACTGACGACAAAAGCACGGGAGCGAACTCACCCGATGGAGACAGTCGTCTCCCGTATCACATACAATGCGGCCTGGTTGAATTACAATTTGCAGCGTTTTAGCACGTTCGGTGATACGTTTGCTGTGAGAAGTGAATTAATAATGGAACGTTGTAAGACCATATTGTAAGCTGTCTGTGCATAGTTAATTTTGTTTCCCAGGTTAAACCGCTCAGTGCCAGTTAACGCAGACTGTGTTTCTAAAATCTTCGATAATTTAAACTCCAAACACCCTTAGATGTCCCAGGAACAAGCATTCAAAGTGGTCTTAGCAAGAGGCATAGATCCTCATGAGCCCCCGCAGATGCGGGGGCTCATGAGGATCTATACCTCTTGCAGTTGGGTGGTGTTCATATTTTCTCGGCACTGAACGGGTTAAAGCTTTCGTCCGTGAATGACCGTGTCACGACTTACAGTAACGGACGACACAGAAATGAAGAACCAAAAGTATATTGCACAGGAAGTAAGAATAAAAAGTATATTGCACAGGAAGTAAGAATAAAAAGTATATTGCACAGGAAGTAAGAATAAAAAGTATATTGCACAGGAAGTAAGAATAAAAAGTATATTGCGCAGGAAGTAAGAATAAAAAGTACATTGCACAGGGTAGCACAATATACTCTGAACGACAAACCGAAAACTGCATTTTACACGTGAGATCACTTAAGTCGCAAGATAAAGAACTATTAACCTTTATTGTCAGGAAGAGGTTGCTTTAAGGTCCCTATTCATGTCCACGTTTTCTTGCTGACGTTGTACTGCGCATTTGTTAGCTGCAGGTTTCACTATGTCACGGCATGCCGCCGGCAACGCTAAATCACACTTTCGCAGTTTTTTTTTATATGGCGCACCTTGAATGAGTTAATTATTTTATTCCTCGTGACTGCAGTTGTGTAGCTATGTAGCGTGTACATCAGATGTCGTGCTGGTAATTATATTTCTTCTTCAGAGTCAGTACTGGTTGTAACTGTGAGAGTGGTGCTTGTTACAGGACGTGTACCAGACTGGTGATAAGATCAACACTCTTCACCGCCATGTTCTGTCCCTCGTCTCCTATACCGGCTGCGGGGTGTCTGTGGGCGCGTTAATACTGACTGTCCTCACATACGCCATCTGGAAGTGAGTGTTCAGCGCTTCTTGTTTACGCTGATAATAATAATAATAATAATAATAATAATAATAATAATAATAATAATAATAATAACAACAATACTATTAATAATAAATAACATTAAGTCGATGTCACTAGGGACAAGGTCAGTCAAAAGTCAGATTTGAAAACAGAGGTCCTGATCACACGTTTTCTATGTAATTTCTTTCGCTTATGACAAACTTTGAATATAACGACACAAAAATGTGGAAGCCCTGGTACTTTATATTTTCCGAAGTGTACTGTAATAACCATCATTATATACCGACGAGCAAAAGAAATGCGAAATCTTCGCAGCCACCTGAAACACTTCAGTGTTTCCGGTGACTGCAATGATGTCCAATTTCGTGTGCTCGTCAGTATAATTGTGTCCGTCACTAGTTTCTGGAAACACAATGAACTCGACATTCATGATCGCAGATCCATCTTTAGGTGAAACATTCAGGTGAAACATTCAGGTGAAACATTCAGGTGAAACATTCAGGTCAGTAAAACATTCAAGTGAAACATTCAGGTAATTCTGAAAACCGTTCTACGATCCAGAACGCCTTGTCGTTGGTGTTTCTAGAAAACAGGCCATATCCCTTTGAACCATAATTCTGAGTAAACTCTGTCGGTATTCGTTTTTATTTTATTTTGTCTCCATTACCATTGTTATCAGTGCATGCACTGATATTGTTGCTGTGTTGGTGTTGTTGATGATGTTGTTGTTGATGATGTTGTTATTGTTATTGTTGTTATTATATTGTTATTGTTGTTGCTGTCGTTGTTGTCAGACCATGATAGATATTCACCAACACGTACTACTTTTGCAGCCCGAAAAAGGGAAATAACCCAGCGAGACACTGTTGGTAAGACTGTTCCTTGTTTTCGGCTTACAAAGCGTAGTTTTCACCAGTTTGTAGTGCACCCAGTAAGCAGAGGTCATCGGGCACACGACGGTCGCAGTGGGCCCGCGCACGGCTGTGCGCGGGCCCACTGCGACCGTCGTGTGCCCGATGACGCTTTGCTGCCGGGGGAGTAACCAAATATCTTCCGTGTGTTTAATATTTCATAAGTTGATCTCATTGAGAGTGATACATCACTTGACTGGTTTGACGTTTTACTGTCAAGCAGAAGAAAAACATGACATTTTCTCCGGGACAAAAACACCAAACAAGCAAGAGGAAAGAAAAATGTTGAACCTGTGTACAAAACACCTTCTGTCTAACCTCGTGACTCAAACGTTTCACTATTCCCCCTTGTTGTCCGTTGTCGTCCACATAATTAGGACCGATCAGTTTAACATACCCACCTGACCAAGATCCTGTACAGCACTGGGTCAGTCTAACCTGTCTGTTACACTTGATCTGTCTAACCTGTCTGTTACAGCACTGGGTCTGTCTAACCTGTCTGTTACAGCGCTGTGTCAGTCTAACCTGTCTGTTACACTTGATCTGTCTAACCTGTCTGTTACACTTGATCTGTCTAATCTGTCTGTTACACTTGATCTGTCAAACCTGTCTGTTACAGCACTTGGTCTGTCTGACCTGTCTGTTACAGTACGGGATCTGTCTAACATGCCTATTACAGCACTGTGTCAGTCTAACCTGTCTGTTACACTTGATCTGTCTAACCTGTCTGTTACAGCACTGGGTCTGTCTAACCTGTCTGTTACAGCACTGGGTCTGTCTGACCTGTCTGTTACAGTACGTGATATGTCTAACATGCCTGTTACAGCGCTGTGTCAGTCTAACCTGTCTGTTACACTTGATCTGTCTAACCTGTCTGTTACAGCACTGGGTCTGTCTAACCTGTCTGTTACAGCACTGGGTCTGCCTGACCTGTCTGTTACAGTACGGGATCTGTCTACCATGCCTGTTACAGCGCTGGGTCAGTCTAAGCTCATATTTGTCAGATTTATCTGTTTCCTTGTGTTGTCTATTAGGGCCGTTAAGTTCAACATGTCCATCAAGATCCTGTTTAACCTGTGTACAGCACTGGGTCTGTCTAACGTCATATTTGTTGGGGGCATGCAGCCCTTCACCATGCAGCAATACTGGGCCTGCAAGGTGAGTCTTAAACAGAGCTTTGGGTGTGTTTATGTTTCCGCTGGTAATGCAGTCACGTGGTAATTGGGAGTGTGAATGTTAACTTAACACATACATGTGACAAATTGACTGCTAAGCCACACTGTACATTCTAACTTGAAAAAAAGAACAAGCGCTGATTGCAAGATGAGTGTTAATCTTGCAAAGTGTCTAGTGTTTAAATTGGCGTAGGGTTAGCAGGCAGGGTGAGTGTAAACTGGCAGAGTGAGGGCTGACCGGCAGGGTGAGTGTTAACTGGCAAGGTGAGTGTCACGTGACAGGGTGAGTGTTAACTGGCAGAGTGAGGGCTGACCGGCAGGGTGAGTGTTAACTGGCAAGGTGAGTGTCACGTGACAGGGTGAGTGTTAACTGGCAGAGTGAGGGCTGACCGGCAGGGTGAGTGTTAACTGGCAAGGTGAGTGTCACGTGACAGGGTGAGGGTTAATTGGCAGGGTGAGAGTTAACTGGCAGAGTGAGGGTTGAGGGCAAAGTGAGTGTTAACTGGCAGGGTGAAGGTTATCTGGCAGGATGAGGGTCAACTAGAAGGGTGACTGTTAACTGGCTTGGTGGATGTCACGTGAAATGGTGAGGGTTAACTGGTAGGGTGAGGGTTTCCTGGCGGGGTGAGGGTTCCCGAAGGGTAAGGGTTAACTGGCACAAGTTTACTTGGTAGGGTGAGGGTTAACTGCCAAAGTAGGCAGGGTGGGTTTTAACTGACAGAGTGCGTGTTAACTGGTTAGGTGAGGTTAACTGACAGGGTGAGGGTTAACTGGTTAGGTCAGTGTTTAGTGAGAGTTAACTGGCAGAGTGAGGGTTAACTGGCAGGGTGAGGGTTAACTGGCAGGGTGAGAGTTAACTAGTTAGGTGAGGGTTAACTGGCAGGGTGAGGGTTAACTAGTTAGGTGAGGGTTAACTGGCAGGGTGAGGGTTAACCGACAGTGAGTGTTAACTTTCAGGTTGAGGTTTAACTGGCAGGGTGAGGGTTAACCGACAGGGTGAGTGTTAACTAGCAGGTTGAGGGTTAACTGGCAGGGTGAGGGTTAATTGTTTAGGTGAGGTTTAACTGGCAGGGTGAGGAGTAACCGACAGGGTGAGTGTTAACTAGCAGGTTGAGGGTTAACTGGCAGGGTGGATGCAAACTGGCAAGGTGAGGGTTAACTGGCAGGATTATGTCTAACTGGCAGGGTAAGGGTCAACTGGCAGGAATACGTCTAACTGGCAAGGTGAGGGTTAACTGGCAGGATTACGTCTAACTGGCAGGGTGAGGGTCAACCGGCAGGATTTCGTCTAACTGGCAGGGTGAGGGTCAACTGGCAGGATTACGTCTAACTGGCAAGGTGAGGGTTAACAGGCAGTTTGAGGGTTAACGTGCAGGACGAGGGTCAACTGGCAGGGTGAGTGTTAACTGGCATAGTGAGATTTAATTGGTAGGTAAGAGTTAATTGTGTAACAACTGCGTGTTAAGATCAGTAAGAGACAGATTATATCGCCTGCTGCGTGTTAAGATCAGTAAGAGACAGATTATATCGCCTGCTGCGTGTTAAGATCAGTACGAGACAGATTATATCGCCTGCTGCGTGTTAAGATCAGTAAGAGATTATATCGCCTGCTGCGTGTTAAGATCAGTAAGAGACAGATTATATCGCCTGCTGCGTGTTAAGATCAGTAAGAGACAGATTATATCGCCTGCTGCGTGTTAAGATCAGTAAGAGACAAATTATATCGCCTGCTGCGTGCTGCATGACGCCTGTGTGGTTGTCCAGACCGTGGCCATGCTGCTCCACGTGTTTCTGCTGTCGTCGCTTTGCTGGATGGCGGTGGAGGCCTTCTACATGTACCAGTCTCTGGTCAAGGTGTTCACGACCCGCGCCACACACTTCATGCTCAAGTGCTCTTCATTTGCCTGGGGTATACACGCACGCACGCACGCACGCACGCACGCACACACACACACACACACACACAAAACCACACACGCACACCTTGCACGTTCCGCGGTCGGTGACTATGGATCAAACAGTTGTAGAAGTGTCAGCCGCGAGGTTTGTCTAGAAATGATAGTATTCGAATACTCCACTTCTATGTTTTACAGAACCAGTCGCAGAATAGCGATTTAGGTTTGACCAGGAGCGACGCATTTATTTTCGTAAATAGTACACAATACCTCCAACTCAACAGTTCAATCAACAAATAAAATTCGTTAAAAAAAATTCCATGTTACACAACTAGCAAAATATAAAACAACAAAGTACTACGAAGCTATTTGGAACTCTGCAGCTATAAACTGCAATCTACATTATAAAGCAAATGTGACGGTTTTTTTTCCCTTGTTACTAACATTCTTGCATTCGCGTGGTATTTCTCGCGTTTTTGTGACATTTCGTTATGTAAAACTTCTACCGTACTCTGCGGGATCTAAACTTCTTATGTTGAAAACACTATGGAAAAATGAGTCGATTTTGGGATTGTGCGTGGACTTTCTACGTGTTGGATGTGAGCTTCAGCCGTTCATATGTGGCATGTTCTTTTTGGGGCCAACAATCACACACTTTCTACGTGTTGGATGTGAGCTTCAGCCATTCATATGTGGAAATTTTGTTTTTGGCCAACAATCACACACTGTAGCTTGCGAACTGGATACAGGTACACCATGATATCCCAGAAGGCTTAGCGCGGTAAGACTGGGACATAATGGTGTTGGGGTGTTTCCTATGTAACAGTGGTCTTGAAAGGTTTTATCAGGGCACAGAACAGTTTACTCTACGGGCTCAAGACAGTTTACTAAAGGGGGAAACAACATTTGATTACACGAACACAATACAGTTTTGTACACGGGGACCAGTCAAAGCGTGTTTCTTGCTCTGCTGGTCACTTCTTATCACATTTTACCTCAGGACCGAAATCCCCAAATTTTGAAGTTGCCCTCTGAATGAATGACTGGTATTACGATGCTAGAGACAAATCGAGCATGATAGTTCAAGGGTGGTGCCAGAATAGCTTGGCGCCTATGGGCGCCAAGCTATTCTGGCACCACCCTTGAACTATCGTGCTCGATCCACGTCTCGCTGTGGTGTGCAGGGGCTGAATGAGTTAACGTTTGGGTCCAAACTGGTTCACACTTACATAAAGATACGTTTGTTTCGTGGTTAAAAGTGCTTGTATCAACGACAGTGATGACGGTTTACAGGTGTGCCTGTTGTGATTGTGATCCTGACCGCGGCAGTCAACCCGGACAATTACCTGCATCTTTCCAGTGGAGCGTAAGTCCTTCGTCTGTTGACAATGTATATTGTCTTCTTTTAGCCTCTTTACACTTTTTCTCATTGGCCTGGCTCTATTTGATTTTTCCCCCCTGGTCGTCCGTTCTCGAGGCAACGGGAGTCCCCTTGTCACATATTACCAACAAGGCAACATGTGATAAGTAGACTCCCTTATTAAACGTTACAATGACAACGTTACTCGGTGAGCAAAGCGTTTTCTCCATTCACGACGAAACCCGGTGTTGGTTTGTCCATAAGGGCCGCCGCCTACCCGGCACCGGCCTCCACGTGGCGTGGGTGGGTAGTCCCCTCAGTCCCTGACTGAGTGGGCTAGCAGACGGGTGCCATCTTTGTCCAGGATTAGGACTTGATGTCAGCAGATATGTTGTTCAGTCTTTTTCACTGGTCCAGTTTTTAAGGAGCTGTGCTAACCCAGGTCTTACCATGTTGGATTGGTCCTTAAAAATACTCATGAGCTTTTGGTCCTTTGGATCCCAAGTGTTTGCCGTGCTTGGAGACCCGTGTCGGGGGAGAAGAGGATCCTGGTGGCTGAAACACTCCACTTTGGCCTTGACTTCTGCCTAAACGGGAGGCTAGTCGTACCGGCCTAGTCAATCGGCTCTTGTCACGTCGAGCCCTATCCCCCTGTTGACATGCGGGTTGTTATACGGAGCACCATGCTATAGCCTCTGATGCTGATTAGGTGCTCTACGCCAGTATTCCCCTGCATTCAACAGTGTGATAGAAGGCGGTGGCTCAAACGGTTCAATCGGGCTTACCCCCTTGAGTATATCTTTCGGGCAGTCTCCATTGTGCGTCGGCTGGAGACCCGCCGACAATTGCACTTTCCCTTGTTAGGCTCGGTGGCGGGCGGGGACCCCCGGGGGATGAATATCTATCATACTATAATATGGAAAATATCAAAAAAAACCAAAACTGGCACCAAAGCGGCACATAGCCACTGACATTGACCTTGAAAATGATAGCGACTCCGATTGTGGGGAAGCGACGCCTCAGGTTTCGGCCGTCTGGCCTCGCTTTCTCATTATCCACAGCAAAGTTAAAGAGAAGCCTGTTTCCAAGCTGCACCCTTTCCTGGTAGGGGAGACCCTCAGGAGCCGTGTTGGCAGGCCTGAGGCCCAGCGCCTCAGGTCTGGTGACTTGTTGGTAGAGTGCCGTACCCGGGCACACTCCAATGGGCTACTGAGGCTCTCTTCCATCGGAGACACTCCAGTGGAGGTCACTCCCCACAAAACAATGAATTCCTCTAGAGGAGTGATTAAAGATCAAGCATTGGCCGAACTGTCTGAAGATGAACTAGTACGGAACCTTAAGTCACAGGGGGTGACCTACGTCAGGCGCTTCATTTCCAAACGAGGTGGTAGGGAGATCCGTCTCCCTAGCATCATCCTGTCGTTTGGCACCCCCACAGCTCCTACTACCATCTGGGGAGGTTACTACTCCCTAAAAGTGAAAAAGTACGTCCCTCTCCCCCTCCGGTGCTTTAAGTGCCAAAAGTATGGCCATGGGCAGAAGACATGCCGCCAGGCAGAGGCTCTATGCGCCCGTTGCACTAAGCCCGGACACTGCTGAGTCCTGCACAGCCATCCCCCTGTGTGTGAATTGCCAGGGGGCGCATATGGCTTCGGACAAGAAGTGCCCTCGTTGGATCTCCGAGTGCAGGATTCAGCAGGTGCGTATGGAGAAGGGGCTGTCCTTTGCGGACGCAAAAAAACTTGTTGACGGTCCTGGTGCAGCTGAGGCTGCTCCAAACTCAAATAACAACTTTGTGTATACTTTCAGTCCTGCGGTGGCAGGCAAGCGCCCCACCAAAGACTTCTCTTTCAAACCCCAACTTCTTGGTTGGGGGCGGAGCCTCGGATCCTCTCGCCCCTGGAGAGTAACCCTCCTCCGGTGGTGACGAGGAGCCAGGGAACGCAGAGGGCGGACGCTACCGGTCCGGTGGCACCGCCTTCTGCTGCCCCTAAGCCTCAGCCCCCACCCAAGCCTGCTAGTTTGTCAACGCCAAAGGTTTCTGGCTCTGGTCAGCCTTCTAAGGCCGCTAACTCTAGCGGCAGGACCGCTGCCCAGGACCAGAAGTCTAAGAAATCTATGGGACCGCCGTGCGCACGGGCCCAGAAGGGGAACACTGATGTCCCCCTTCAAAACAAATATGCTGCATTGGAGGAGCAGATGGAGGGAGTGGAAGTTGCCGATGCTGCGGCAGTTCCACCCCCTTCATCTCCTAAGAACCAGAGGAGGCCCGGGAGCCGGCCCCCCTCTGTTTCTCCGACTCCTTCCAAGGCAAAGGAAAAAGGGGGGAAAAACTCCGCACCCCCAGATAAGACATAATCATGGACTCTCTGCTTCAGTGGAATTGTCGTGGTTTTCAAGCTAACTTTGAGGAATTACGTCTTTTAGTCAAGTGCTATAACCCCTCAGTAATATCTCTTCAGGAGACTTACCTGAAGACTTCTGACCCTGTGTCCTTTAATGGTTTTAATGGTATACATAAAGGCTCTGATTCGGAGAGGCGCTCGGGTGGAGTGGCTCTTCTCATTAGTAGCCAAATATTATGTAGCCCCGTTAGCATCGACACCTGTCTTCAGGCTGTCGCAGCTCGGGTTACCTTGAAGAAGACCATAACCATATGCAGCATTTACCTGCCACCATCCCTGCGGGTCTGTAGTAATGATTTTTTTTAATGTAGTTGATCAACTGCCCCCTCCCTTTATTCTCATGGGGGATTTTAACGGTCACGCTCACCTTTGGGGTAGTGACCACTATGATGGCAGAGGTCAGATGTTAGAAGATGTTTTTTCTCAACTTAACCTGTGTGTCTTTAACGATGGTTCACCTACATACTTTAACCCAGGTTCAGGATCTAGTTCTGTTCTAGACCTCACTGTGTGTGATCCTTCTCTCATGCTGGACTTTGACTGGAAGGTTCACGATGACCTGTGTGGTAGTGACCACTTCCCAGTAGTCCTGTCATCGGTCAGCTGTGGGGAGGATCCGCCGGTGGGGCTGGAATCTTAAGAAAGCTAACTGGCCTCTGTTCGCCTCCCTCTGTCAGTCTCGTATTACAGAGGAGGTGGTCATGTCATCTGAAGAACCTATTTCTTCTTTTACTACTATTTTGTTGGACGTAGCGGGTGAAACCATCCCTAAAACTTCCGCATCAGTCCCTCGAAAGCTGAGAGTACCATGGTTCAACGAAGAGTGCCGCAAGGCCCAAATAGCGCGCAAATCTGCTCAGCGACGTGCTTTCCGTAATCCGTCGCAAGTGAATATTTTAACCTTTAAAAGACAGAGGGCGAAAGCTCGTTACATTTTTAAACGTGAACGCCGTGCTTCCTGGAGACGCTTCGTATCATCTTTAACTTCTCGGACTCCGTCCCAGAAAGTATGGAAGGCTGTTCGGAGAATTAGGGGCAGGGGTGGCTCGGCTTCTGTTGGCCATCTTAGAGATGGTGCCAGATTGGTTACAGATAAAAAAAGCTGTGGCCAATTTGCTTGCCTCCACCATTGCCCATAATTCTTCAACGGAGCACTATTCACCTTTCTTCCAGAGAGAGAAGGAGAAGCGAGAGTCTCGTATTTGTGATTTTAAGTCCAATAACTCAGAAGACTATAATGTCCCATTTACATTATCAGAATTGCAGCAAGCCTTGCAGAAATGTAATGACTCTGCTGCTGGCCTAGATACCGTCCACTATCAATTCCTAACGCATCTGCCTGAGAGGTCACTCCTTGTACTTCTCAAGGCCTTTAACCATATCTGGAGAACTGGTCATTTTCCGCCGTCTTGGCGCCAGGCTGTGGTTGTACCGATCCCCAAGCCGGGTAAGGATCCTTCCGACCCGGGCAACTACCGGCCTATCGCTTTGACATCATGTTTATGTAAAACTATGGAGCGCCTGGTCAACGCCCGCCTGGTGTGGCATCTTGAGTCACAGGGTCTCCTCACAGACCTCCAGTGCGGTTTCCGGCGATTCCGTAGTACAGCTGACCATTTAGGCCGCTTTGAATCATTTATTCGAGATGCTTTTGTCAACAAGCAGCATGTCTATGCAATTTTCTTCGATCTTGAGAAGGCATATGACACTACCTGGAAGTATGGCATAATGTCTGACTTGTTGGACATGGGTTTTAAAGGGCACCTGCCCGTTTTTATTCACAATTTTATGACTAACCGGTCGTTCCATGTCCGTGTGGGCTCCACCCTCTCCGACTCCTTTGAACAGGAGATGGGTGTCCCACAGGGCAGCATTCTATCTAATGTTTTATTTAGTATTAAAATTAATAATATTGTAAAGGCCGTCAAGGATGATTCTGAATGCTCTTTGTTTGTTGATGACTTTGCTTTGTGCGCACGTGGTCGAGGACTTGCGTCCCTTGAGAGGCGCTTGCAGCTGTGCGTTGATCGCATCCAGGGGTGGGTGTCTCTCAATGGATCCAAGTTTTCGCCCTCCAAGACTGTCTGTGTGCATTTTACTAACCAGACGAAATTTTTTCCAGAACCTAGCCTGAGCATTGCTGGAGTGCCAATTAAGGTGGCCGAGGAGGCAAAGTTTCTGGGGGTCATTTTTGACAAAAGACTTACCTTCCGCAACCATATTAATTACCTTAGAACCTCTTGTCAGAAGGCTCTCGACATTCTTCGTGTCGTCGGTCGTACTGACTGGGGTGCGGACCGTACTGTCTTACATCGTCTGTACCGGGCCCTTGTTCGGTCCAAACTGGATTACGGCTCTGTGGTGTATGACTCAGCTTCCAAGTCTGTGCTACAGCGTCTGAACACAATTCACCATCAGGGTCTGCGGATATGTCTTGGGGCCTTCAGGACGTCTCCATTTCCTAGTCTGTACGCCGAGGCAGGGGAGCCTTCTCTCAAGCTCCGCCACATCCGCCTCATCCTCAGCTACGTTCTGAAACTGAAGGCCCATCCAGACAACCCTGCCTATGATTGTGTTTTTAAACCATCGTTTGCAGAGATGTACGATACCCATCCGGGAGCTTTCCGTCCACTTTCTTTCCGTGTCCGACCTCATCTGCAGGCGGCCGGATTGGACCTGGACAGAGTTTCGGAATCCCTGCAACACATCACTCCACCTTGGCTCTTACCAGTTCCTGACATCTTGCTGGACTTGACTGCCCACAAGAAAGACTCTACTCCACCAGCCATATACCAACAGAGCCTCAATGAACTGCTTTCAATTTTTCCTGGCTATTGTCGCATCTATACCGATGGGTCAAAGTCTGAGGATGGGAGAGTGGCTGTGGCCGCAGTGTCCTCTCGCCATCCTAGACGCCCATTTAAGCACCGCCTCCCAGACCACTCATCTGTATTTAGTGCGGAACTGCAGGCGGTTCTGCTGGCACTCAGGCATGCTTATCGATCTAGAGAAAGGAACTTCCTGATTCTGTCTGACTCTCTTTCTGCCCTGCAGGCCCTTCAGGGCACCGGAAATGACCACCCACTGCTGGTGCAGATCAGAGAGCTCCACGCGGACTTGGTGAAGGAATATTATGATATCATTTTTATTTGGGTGCCAGGGCATGTGGGCATCGAAGGCAACAGGATCGCAGATTCTGCTGCCAACGATGCCCGCAATGACCCTGTCCCTGACACACAGACTGTTTATAGTGATTTTAGACATGTGGCTAGTGCGTACATAGCCCATGAGTGGCAGTCCGAGTGGGACAAAGAGGAAGCTAACAAGCTGCATGAAGTTCTTCCTAAGTTGTCCGTCGGTCTACCTTATCGCTGCGGCAGCCGCCGTGAGGAGACTGTCCTGGCTCGGCTCCACATCGGGCACACGTATGTTACGCACTCTTATTTACTTAAACAGGAGGAGCGTCCATGGTGTTATGCCTGCGACGAGCAGTACTCCGTTCAACACTTTTTGTTGTCTTGTGCTGATCTAATCGACACAAGGTATAAACATTTCACGGCAGACTCCTTGAAGGTTTTGTTCCGGGATGTGCCCCCGGACAAGATCTTCAGTTTTCTGAGAGAGTGCCATATTTTTAATAAGATTTGAGCGTTTATAGATTATGATGTTTCTATTATTTTGACCTTTTTGAGAGTCTTTCGACGTTTTCTTTAAAGACCTGTGCGACATTTTAGCCTGACATATTTTTAAGGTATATTTACATCATGTCTTAAGACCTTTCTTTTAGTCTGGCTGACCAGATTTTTACCCTTCCCGCCGTGAGATGGCCTTAGTTGCCTGCTCGGCGTTAAACCCAAATAACTAACTAACTAACCATAAGGGCCGCCATAATACGGCTGTTCGCCACTATCCAGTGTGCGAGGGAAACCTTGTCCAACTTCGGTTTGCTGTTTACCTTTATAGTGACACCACCCCCAAGTGCCACTTCTTCCTCTGCCATTGCTGCTGAAGACAGAAAATCCACTATACGTAACGGGGGCCCACCTTTTGCTGCCGCAATACCCCCGCTATTGCCACTGACGCACAGGCTGTCGCACAACAGTTCATCCAGTCCGGCACCGCTGTGGTGTGTACTGTATAGGGCGTCCTGCAAGATCTGTGACGCTCTACTGCCGCTGTTGTCCGTTACTCCTCCCAGTCCGCCGCACAGTGGGCCACCGCCGTTGTCCACCTGGAATTTGGCCACCGCTGCACGGAGCACTGCTCTGTCCTCACGTTTCAGCGCCAGAGCGTCAATGTCTTCGTCAGACATTAGCAGTAGTACTTGCCTAGAGATGAATTTTTCCCTGACCAGGGCACTCTGCATATCTACGTCGAGGTCCCAGTCACGGAAAATATGGTCCATCTCACTATTTTCCAGTAAAGCCTTCTTTCTCGATGATTTGGGAGCCATTTCAAATTCTAGCTGTCGCCTGACTGCTGCGATGCTGACTGGCGTACTCTGCCTCGGTACCGTTCCCTAGTCACTCATGTACCGCCCACGCATCCACTCCCACACACTCTCACGCCTCTCATCCTCGCCTACGCACTCACCCCCTCCAGACTTTCTCACCCTCTATCTCTCTCTCAATCTCCATATCTCATCATAGCATTCCACAGTCGGAAAATTCCCCCGCCTACTCAGTACTTCGGCTACCACCGGACACGCCCCCCTCCCCTCCACCCACGCATTCAGTCCTCTTTCCCTCCATTTAAAATATGTTTATCACTCCTCCCTCGCCTAAACACCACTTTAATATTTTTGGGGGTGTCAGATTAAAAAAAAGAAGAAGTGACACAAAACGAAAATATAAATATCCCTGGATACATCTAGACACATGTGAGGGTCTATATGTTAGACTAGGCTAAAGTACTTGGGCGAGTTGACTCGAGTCGGGCGAGTTGACTGCTATTTGGGCAAGATGACTGCCACCTCTGGAGAGTTGACTGGGCGAGTTGACAGTTACCCTATGTATCTATACAGGAAATTGAAGTTGCTGTATGTATGAACTAAGGTCACGTAAACTAAACGCACACACACACAACACACACAGACTCTCTCTCTCTCTCTCTCTCTCTTCTCTCTCTCTCTCTCTCTCTCTCTCTCTCTCTCTCTCTCTCTCTCTCTCTCTCTCTCAGACACACACACACACACACACACACGCACACGCACACATACACACACACGCAGGCACGCACGCACGCACGCACGCACGCACGC
The DNA here is from genome assembly GCA_036245525.1 of Semisulcospira habei. Lineage (NCBI taxonomy): Eukaryota > Metazoa > Mollusca > Gastropoda > Semisulcospiridae > Semisulcospira > Semisulcospira habei. The sequence goes on along the minus strand of BTPG01000001.1, from coordinate 339,908,731 downwards.
ACGCACGCACGCACGCACGCACGCACACACACACACACACACACACACACACACACACACACACACACACACACACACCCACACACCCAAGACTGACGAAAAGAACAAACACTGAATACAAACAGCGACAAACAAACAACGTCAATATTGTTTTTCGTCTTTATTGGACGGCATGTGATGGGAAATTATGACAACAGTTGAACTGGTTAAATAACTGGGTGATTCAAAGACAAAAACAAATAAAACAAAACAAAATAGGAGTCTACACATCAAAAAGAATATGTAGGTGTTATGTGATACCGCTGCTACCAGTTTCGTACAAAACATAACTGAATAATTGGATAAGTTAGATAATATCAACGACAGGAAATTTCAACTGAAGCTAAGGCCCTCTCATACTAAGCGTATTCCGGCGAAACGGCGAAAAAACAAAAAGCTGGATAAATAAAAATTGAGGGGTTTACGCAACAAAATAACTATGTGCATGCATTGTGTTCCGCCTATATTACCAATTTCATACAGAAAACAACAACAACAACAACAACAACAAAAGACTAAAATGTGTTACATTAAAAAATACCTGCGAGAGAAATTCCAGGCAAATGCAGCTCGCGCGAGGTTGTTGACCGATAGTCGGAAGTATATGAAGATTTACGTCTCCTGAATTTCTGTCACACGTATAGTTTGGGGTCCTTTCAAGGGTATACCACGCTGTTACTTTTTTTCAGTTGAAGACAAAGTCGTTGTATTACGAGTTAGGCTTTGCCAGTGGTTCTTGTCGCCTGGAGGGTCCGGTCGAGTGTGTGGGGGGTGGGTGGGTGGGTGGGGTGGTGGTGGTGGTGGTGGTGGGGGTGGGGGGGGGGGGGGTGATGGTCAATGTCGGAGATAAGAGTCTCGGGCTAAAGACCTCGACTTACCCCCGACCGGAGCGTCCAGGCGACAAGAACCACTGGCAAAGTTTAACTCGTAATAAACTAATAATGCATCTCGTCTCATATTTTGTTTGGACAATTTGTTATTAATGTCATTTCCTGTTTGGACAGTATGTTATACGTTATACTTTATTTGCCGTCTTGATAACGCCTGTTACGTCATCTCCATTTCTGACAGTTTATATTGCATTTCATGTCATCTCCTGTGTTAATAATAATAATAATAATAATAATGATAATAATAATAATAATAATATATTTTTAATCCGCCTATACTTTCAATAAAAAAGCTCTAGGCACCGTTCAAATGAC
>BTPG01000001.1:339898170-339907467 GCA_036245525.1 Semisulcospira habei | reverse complement strand
ATTTTCAGCATTTGTTCAATTTGCTCCCGCAAACTAAACACCTTTCGGAAAGACAGTGGGGTACCCTCGTAGCAACCTGGCTAGAACACACAGTTTCTTTTCATATTTTCTATTTTATGGATTTCGGCACCCTAGATTAGCCACTCTCCATAGCAGATTAAACTTAGCGCAATCCAGACTAACCGCGAGGCCTGTCTTGTTTCTAAATTTGACAAATTAAACAGACAAACTATCGATCTTACCGTCGTATATATTCTCAAGATTTATCGATCACTGAATATCACCTCTGAAAATCAAGTCAGTCCTCAAAACACGTCCGTCTTTTACAATGCCGCTTAACGAAAGAACGCGACCGGCTTGGTGTTTAGAAAATAACACGTGACCGTTGCTACGCGTCGTCTAAGGGAAGTAACTATGTATGTCGTTTTTGCTTATAACCAAAAGTTACCTCCCTGTGTTGTCTGTGCTGTTTTTGCTTGTGTGTGCGTGAAATTGACAAAGCAGGTGTATAAACAAAGGCTATTTAGTAGGCAGATTTGATTGCTCTTATTTGATTGAGAAAATAGATTTAGTTAGTGTGTTTACCACTAATTTTTTACTGGCATAAGTGCGCGCGTGTGTGACGGCGCCTCCGATCCTCTATCGGAAATACTCGTAATTGGCTAAGTAATCCGAATAAACTACGCATTGCAAAATGAACACACTTACATAACCAATAGATTAATTAACTCAGGTGTTAATTTTGCTTTAGTCATGAATGTCATTGATTTTGGAAACCTTTATTTTACTGAAAAAAATAAGGAGAAACCTAAAAAAACGGGGTGTGTCATTAGATGAGCGATTTGTGATCAAAAACATTGAAAAATTGACGTCGTCAAAAAAATCTGTTGTATTCTCCATCCTTATATCTCTCGTTCAAATGACATACTAACATACATGTACCTTGCATCCTAAACAGACATATTCTCCGCAACATACACACACACGCGACAAGATTTAAAAAAAAAAAGAAAAAAAAAGATGGGATCAACTCTGATGGTGAAAGATCTCCTATTGAACACGATGCGGATTTCATCCCAAAGTCTACCGTACTGTTTGGAGCTCACATGCGTTTTCCTTTTAGGAACACTCACAGTTGTTTAATTTTTAAGCTTATCCTTCTGATCCATTTCCCTCCTCTCTAAGCCAACCTCTGATCAACACACACGCCGGTACACACAAATAAAGACGGACACACGGGGCTTCTCACCATTAGTACGCTGTGTGGGCTGGACTAGCGACAGGAATTTTGAAGAAGAATAGCACGAGCAGTAAAACGACGTCATACATAGTAACGAAATTAATGTTTCACGTCACTCATCCGAAAGGCACGCAGCCTCTTCCAGCGCTGACTGTTTTGTTCCACACAGCCTCTTCCAGGGCTGACTGTTTGATGGGGGTATCTAGTGGATCCAAAACTTGCAAACTGAATTAATTATTCTACAGAAAGATGAAGAGGTACAAAGCTGGCTAAAGAACTCATTCAATGTCTTCCTCTAAACTAGCTATATCCAAAATTTCAAGTGCATATGATAAAGATTACGGACTCTAATCTGGGTCAACAGACTTTCTATAAACGGTCTTTTATGCCTTCAGTGAGACATCCATTTACAACGTACGTGGAGGCTCTCTTAGCCACCCCTTGAATAAAGTATTTCGCCAAGTTTAATAATAATAATAATAATACCGTTATTATATAGGCGCTTTTTCTCAATTTTTGGGCGAATCGACTCAAAGCGCCGCGAACTGAAACCCAACACACACACACTCACGTAACAGACACAGATTTACGCCATTTAAGACAAACACAGTACAAGACAGACGAAGGGCCAGTTCAGCTACTGAAGTTACAGAGATTTTTGATCGCGTGTATTTGAAATTTGTAAAGTGGCCTGAAACCGGTACCAAAGTGTGAGGGGTGGGGGGATGGGTGGGGGGGTGGAAGAACCGGAGTACCAGGAGAAAGAACCCCCGACGGTCCGCCTGAATTAACGGTAACACTTACCAGAGGAGAAAAGTCCGACGCCGGAACCCGGAACCCGGAACCCGGTATCGATCCTCGCACCTTTGGCATTGGTGACAGGCGCCTTAACCACTGCGCCAAGGACCGCCCCAAGCTTGCACATACAGCAATATTTGAGATTCTCGTGTCTACATACATACGCACACACACACGCGCACACACACACACACACACACACACACACACGCACACACATACACGCGTGCGCGAGCGCGCACACGCACACATACGGCCTTTCGCGCCAAATGTACGTTCAGCAGCGAGGTTAGCGTAACTAGACATGCCGTAATTTTTATCTTGTTACTTCAGTTGTCAGAGGTTTAGGCCTGCCCGCCATTGATATCAAGGAAATGCTATTGAATTCGCCCCACCGCAACCCATCCTATAAATAGAAGGGACTTAAAAACAAAATAATGGCTGTTACGTCATATCTTTCCATAATTTTGGGGGGTTGGACAATTTATCATGTCTCTTACGTCATTTCATTCCTGCTTTAAAATACGTGTCAAGTCATTTTGCTGTGTTGAGAACGTGTATACTTCTCACGGCAATTTGTGGTCTGACGCCTCTCACCACATAATTATTGTGTATTGACAGTTTCTACCTCTCACACTACTCGCGTTAGCACACGTCACCCACGTACCGGCACCGTCAGTCTTTACTTGGTGTCCATCACACTATTAAAGCAAGAGGTCATTGAACTGTCTGTAAACTTACTCAAATTTCTGTTCTGCGGTTACCTAATCAGTCATAAAGTACCCTGTGCGCAAAGGCCATCGGGCCGACGTGGACCGATGGCCTTTTGCGCATTGGGCATACATCGTATTATCTGTCTTTGTTTTGCGTGTGTTGGACATGCGCGTCACAGGAACAAACGCAGCATTTGCAGACTGCTACACGTGCGTTTGACACTTCATGTCACAGGTATCATTGCGCTAATTCCGTGCTTAGTTAAAAATAGACGTACTTTGAGTCATTGTTTAAAACATTTTTTTTTTCATTTTCAGCTCATGGTTTTCTGAATGTCACTCTTTGTTGTCCTTATGGCCGCTTCCTCTTGTCTTATCCAGGTGTTGGCTGAACGGTACTGCCTTCTACGCGGCGTTCGTGGTTCCTGTCAGCCTCATTATGCTGGGTAACGGCGTGACCTTCACCCTGGTGCTACGTGTCATCCTGACTCGGGCCAGCCACCGCCAGGAGAAGTGCCGCTTTACCAAGGCCGCCACTCAGCTCCGCCGCGCCATCGGGGTTGTCATTCTGTTGGGGCTGACGTGGGTCTTTGGCTTCCTGGCCATTGACAGAGCCAGCCTGGTGTTCCAATACTTGTTCGCCATCTTTAACTCGCTGCAAGTTAGTGTGATCTTTCCAGTTTCTAGTCATGCTCACTGTACTGCAGGTGATTAGTTTGTATGATGTTTGCAGTATTCATTTGTTTGTGTGCTGGTTTGTGGTATTATATGTTATTGGTAGCAGGGCTTTGCTACTCGGAGCCTTGTAGGCCTGAGGGAGGTCAAAGGAACCATTGTACCCCGAAGGCCGAAGGCAGGCCTTCGGGATACAATGGTCCCTTTGACCTCCCACATGCCTACAAGGGTCCGTGTTGCAAACCCCTGCTACCAATAACGTTTTTGTTTTAATTCCTCCACTATTTTCGTAAAAGAAATCAAGAAGAAATCTTCCGACCTGGATTGCGCCAGACATAACTGACGTCAATGGAAAATACTTTTTATGCATAGTAGACTTATGACGCAATTTAAAATCTTTCATGACGTTGCCTGTTGTTTCGAACAACATTACAGTAACTTTGTACTTTAGAACGTTTTAGTGATCTTTTGTAGAACAAAACTGGCATCCAAGACGCGTTAGAAAAAGGGCTGCAAAAATGCTTTGGTCGTATGACGTAAAGATGACAACAAAGAACCTTATTTCCTACAGCAGTAAGGTCCAAAGGCAAAGACCACACACAGTTATTTCCTGAAAGAGTCAGCCTCGCTTGGCAGTATGTATTAGCTGTATAGAACTCACAGCAGCATGTCTGTAGCGTTTTTAGTAGCGATGATTCCTGAAGGATGTCAGGTTGTTATTCCTGAAGGAATCATCGCGACTACAACCGCTATACGCATCCAAAGGGTTACGGGAAGACACTAAGGTTGTGGGAGCATAATTATGTGTTTGACTAAAAAGACAGCACACGGTAGTAGATTGTGTCCCCGATCACTTTATAGTGCCAGCGGGACACTAAAATGGAATTAATGAATGAATGAAGTAGATTGTCATTACGGCAGCGTTCAGCTGTCAGGCGCTTATAGCTGTAAGTCATTGTAGAGGTGTCAAGCTAGTATGCAGTTTATACTTTTAGGGCGTGTTTACAGTCGGTTTATTCTTACAGGATACTTTAATTTACTGTCGTTTAATTCTGACAGGCTGTGTTTTCAATCAGTATACGAGCAGGGCGTGTTTACAGTCTGTTTATTCTTGCAAGGCATGCTTACAGTCGCTTATACTGGCAGAAGTGCTTTACAGTGGGTTTATACGTGCATGGCGTGTTTACGGACGGTTTATACTTGGATGGCGTGTTTACGATCGATCTTTAGTTGCAGAACTTGTTTGCAGTCACTTTTCACTTTCAGAACGTGTTTACAGTGGATTTATACTCGCAGAACGTGTTTGCAGACGGTGTTTTACTTGCAGGGCGTGCTAACACTCGGCTTCTTCTTACATGCCGGGTTTTTATTCGCTGCATGCTTTTACATAGTTATACTTTCAGTGCTTGTTTACAGTCGGCTTACATTTGTTGGGCGCGCTTGCGATCGGTTTTTACTTGCAGGGTGTGTTTAAGGTTGGTTTATACATGCAAGGCGTACTTACAGTCAGTTCACACTTGCAAGGCGTGTTTACAGTCGGTTTAGACTTGCTGGGTGTGCTTCCAGTCGGTGTTTACTTGCAGGGTGTGTTTAAGGTTGGTTCATACATGCAAGGCGTACTTACAGTCAGTTCACACTTGCAAGGCGTGTTTACGGTCGGTTTACACTTGTTGGGCGTGCTTACTGTCGGTGTTTACTTGCAGGGTGTGTTTAAGGTAGGCTGATACGTGCGAGGCGTACTTACAGTCAGTTTACACTTGCAAGGCGTGTTTACAGTCGGTTTAAACTTACAGAGCGTGTTTACAGTCGGCTTACACTTGCTAAGTATCTTTACAGTGGGCTTATATTTGCAGGGAACGTTCATATTTATCTTCTACTGTATGATGAACCAAGAGGTGCGCCTTGCGTGGAGTCGCTCTTTCTGTAAATGCTGCACTGGTCGCAAGGAATCAGGTCAAGGTGAGCAAGCGTCGTCACGTGACCATCTTATATACCTCATCCCGCTGCTATGCGTTCCCTCATTATACACACTGAGCAGTGTGTTCATTCAGTATACACACCGAGCAATGTGTTCCCTCATTATACAGACTGAGCAATGTGTTCCAACATTATACAGACTGAGCCATGTATTCCCTTCATTATACAGACTGAGCAGTGTGTTCCCTCGTTATACAGACTGAACAATGTGTTCCCTCATTATACAGACTGAACAATGTGTTCTAACATTATACACACCGAGCAATGTGCTCCCTCATTATACAGACTGCCCCCACCCGGGTTTGCCCTGGGGGACTTGGGTGGGGTTAACTACTTTTTAGTTCCCAGGGTCACCCTGGTCAGCCCCACAGGGTGGGTTTTCCCCTCTATTCTGGGACATGTGTTTCTGTCTACCCTTGGTCCATTCACCTGTATTTCCTTTTTTAAACTCACCCTACTGTCTGCGCTGCCTGTAGCTCTTGATATTTGATGTGTGTTGCTAAATGGTCTTAGCTTTATTTAGGCCCCATGTCGTTGGTTTATTTAACGTATTGGACCGGCTGGCGACATACATTCAATGTTCTGTTTAGTTTATTTTCACAAGCAGTGCAGGCACGTCCTGAGAAAGCCTTGTTGCTGTCGGGACGTTAAGCAATGTACAATCAATCAATCAATCATTATACAGACTGAGCAGTGTGTTCCCTCATTATACACACCGAGCCATGTGCTCCCTCATTTTACACGCCGAGCAATGTGCTCCCTCAACATACACACCGAGCAGTGTGTTCTCTCTTTATACACACCGAGCAATGTGCTCCCTCATTATACAGACCGAACAATGTGCTCCCTCATTATACACACCGAGCAGTGTGTTCTCTCTTTATACACACCGAGCAATGTGCTCCCTCATTATACACACCGAACAATGTGCTCCCTCATTATATACACCGAGCAATGTGCTCTCTCATTATACACACCGAGTAGTGTGTTCCCTCATTATAGACACCGAGCAGTGTGCTCCCTCTTTATACACACCGAGCAATGTGCTCCCTCATTATACACACCGAGCAATGTGTTCCCTCATTATACACCGAGCAATGTGCTCCCTTATTGTACACACCGAGCAGTGTGTTCCCTTCATTATACACACCGAGCAATGTGCTCCCTTATTGTACACACCGAGCAGTGTGTTCCCTTCATTATACACACCGAGCAATGTGCTCCCTTATTGTACACACCGAGCAGTTTGTTCCCTTCATTATACACACCGAGCAATGTGCTCCCTTATTGTACACACCGAGCAGTGTGTTCCCTTCATTATACACACCGAGCAATGTGCTCCCTTATTGTACACACCGAGCAGTGTGTTCCCTTCATTATACACACCGAGCAATGTGCTCCCTTATTGTACACACCGAGCAGTGTGTTCCCTTCATTATACACACCGAGCAATGTGCTCCCTTATTGTACACACCGAGCAGTGTGTTCCTTTCATTATACACGCCGAGCAATGTGCTTCCTTATTGTACACACCGAGCAGTGTGTTCCCTTCATTATACACACCGAGCAATGTGCTCCCTTATTGTACACACCGAGCAGTGTGTTCCCTTCATTATACACACCAAGCAATGTGCTCCCTTATTGTACACACCGAGCAGTGTGTTCCCTTCATTATACATTGTACACACCGAGCAGTGTGTTCCCTTCATTATACACACCGAGCAATGTGCTCCCTTATTGTACACACCGAGCAGTGTGTTCCCTTCATTATACACACCAAGCAATGTGCTCCCTTATTGTACACACCGAGCAGTGTGTTCCCTTCATTATACACGCCGAGCAATGTGCTCCCTTATTGTACACACCGAGCAGTGTGTTCCCTTCATTATACACACAAAGCAATGTGATTCCTTATTTATAATGCTTAATGTATTTCCTTCATGGTACCTAATATGATTTACTTTATTGGCCCTTTGTTACTATAAAAAAGAAGGCATTTGTTCTGCCGCCTTCTTATTCATACGTTTTAAACTCTGTGAATCACTCATTCACAAGTCTAACATTATATCAATCAAGCATTGATGTATTGTACATACTGTGCCAAATTATGAAACACTCATTCACATATCTTACAATATATCAAATCACTTATCCACATATCTTGCACACTATATCAGATTATCAATCATGCAATCATACGTCTTGCACAATATATCAATCACTCATTCACACATTTCACACACTCTGTCAATCACTCATTTACGCAGTCAGTCCTATGACTTCTACACTCCTCATATACTTCAAAACACACAGACAAACTTCCAACATCCAACCATCGGGCATCACGCATGACACCAAAAATAAAGTATAAATATATTATAAAGAAGAACACCTTGCACAGACGTTACAAATATCAAGGAAGGCAGTATTCTGCACTACAACGTCTCATTGATAAGCTTGCGCAATTCATTGCCTTTACCCGCTCCGTGGCCGTTGACGGAAATTGTGTTTCTGCAGTCTTCATCAATTCATTGCCTTTACCCGCTCCGTGGCCGTTGAAGGAAACAGAGTTTCTGCAGTCTTCATCAATTCATTGCCTTTACCCGCTCCGCGGCCGTTGACGGAAACTGTGTTTCTGCAGTCTTCATCAATTCATTGCCTTTACCCGCTCCGTGGCCGTTGAAGGAAACAGAGTTTCTGCAGTCTTCATCAATTCATTGCCTTTACCCGCTCCGCGGCCGTTGACGGACACTGTGTTTCTGCAGTCTTCATCAATTCATTGCCTTTACCCGCTCCGTGGCCGTTGAAGGAAACAGAGTTTCTGCAGTCTTCATCAATTCATTGCCTTTACCCGCTCCGCGGCCGTTGACGGAAACTGTGTTTCTGCAGTCTTCATCAATTCATTGCCTTTACCCGCTCCGTGGCCGTTGACAGTGTTTCTGCAGTCTTCATCAATTCATTGCCTTTACCCGCTCCGTGGCCGTTGACAGTGTTTCTGCAGTCTTCATCAATTCATTGCCTTAACCCGCTCCGTGGCCGTTGACAGTGTTTCTGCAGTCTTCGTCAATTCAACATCAACAAGTGAGCGCAATCCATTGCCTGAACCCGCTCCGTGGCCGTTGACAGTGTTTCTACAGTCTTCGTCAATTCAACATCAACAAGCGAGCGCAATCCATTGCCTTAATCCGCTCCGTGGCCGTTGACAGTGTTTCTACAGTCTTCGTCAATTCAACATCAACAAGCGAGCGCAATCCATTGCCTTAATCCGCTCCGTGGCCGTTGACAGTGTTTCTACAGTCTTCGTCAATTCAACATCAACAAGCGAGCGCAATCCATTGCCTTAATCCGCTCCGTGGCCGTTGACAGTGTTTCTACAGTCTTCGTCAATTCAACATCAACAAGCGAGCGCAATCCATTGCCTTAATCCGCTCCGTGGCCGTTGACAGTGTTTCTACAGTCTTCGTCAATTCAACATCAACAAGTGAGCGCAATTCATTGCCTTAACCCGCTCCGCGGCCGATGACGGAAGCTGTGTTTCTGCAGTCTTCCTCAATTCAACATCAACAAGTGAGCGCAATCCATTGCCTTAACCCGCTCCGCGGCCGTTGACATTTTTTTGCTGCAGTCTTCCTCAATTCAACATCAACAAGTGAGCGCAATCCATTGCCTTAACCCGCTCCGCGGCCGTTGACATTTTTTTCTGCAGTCTTCCTCAATTCAACATCAACAAGTGAGCGCAATCCATTGCCTTAACCCGCTCCGCGGCCGTTGACATTTTTTTCTGCAGTCTTCATCAATTCAACATCAACAAGTGAGCGCAATCCATTGCCTTAACCCGCTCCGCGGCCGTTGACAGTGTTTCTGCAGTCTTCATCAATTCAACATCAACAAGTG
>BTPG01000001.1:339890670-339893170 GCA_036245525.1 Semisulcospira habei | reverse complement strand
CGGGAGGGGGGGGGGGAGGGGGGTAGGGGAAGGGGGAAGGGGGGGGGTAGGGAGAGAAAGGGCGCTTGCTTCCATTCTAGAGGTCAGGAAAAAAAATCAAACATAGGGGGGGGGGGGAGGAGGGGCGGGGGGCGGGGGGACGGGTGTACCAATGCACCCCCCCTAGATCCGGCCCTGGTGTCCTAGTGTATTTTAATACTCTCTTGTACATGCTGCCAGCGGTACTGTTTACAGCAGACCTGTATGCTACAGGTGCTGAATGCTACAGGTGGGGATAATACGTATTTCTTTTTTGTTTTGTTTTTGTTTTTGTTGTCATTTAGTGTACTTCATGTGATTACTTGATTTTGGTGTACAGCGCTCATGCTGTAGGGTTGGGGCTGGAGATGGGGATGGTGTAGGCGATGGTGTGGGGCTGCTGATGGGTGCTGCGCTGGATAGTACTGAGTGTTATTGACATTATTGTTGTTGATGTTATTGATGTTCATTTTGTCAGCATCCTCGCGATTTCCTCGTACATTTCCATGGCATTTTCACGAGACATTCTCTGATTACAACACAGTGCATTATCGTTTTTTTGCAGGTCGCTTAATCCATGTTTTTGCAAATGTCTCTACCAAGCACATTCAGCATTTCCTTGTGTCTTTAAAGTTAACCCTTTAGCTGTCGGTGGCGTATTTTGTGGAGGTCATGAATCACGTCGACCAAAGCGCTACCGACAGTCAAAGGGTGAAACTGCTGCTGCATTACCGTCATAGCGAGTTCCATATACAATGTGTACTGTATGTGTCAAGTTGCTGCAATTCCTTTTGTAAAATAAGTTTGCTGTTTTGTTTTGATTGATGGCCCCTTCACTGATGGAACACAGAGGCACAGATCCTCATGACACCCCGTGGTTGCGTGGCCTCATGAAAATCTAGGCATCTTGCTGGCTTTATTCACATCCGGGTGCCTGGTGTAGAAACAGTTCCCCAGAAATGTGGCTGCATGGTTGTGGGGATACTCTGTGTGTGTACACCTACTAGCAGCCAAGGGGTTAGCACATCTGTTTGACGTTTGCTGTTGCGCTGAGTGTGTACCATAATTATGAAAATACACAGTCCCAAAACAGAACGCATATTATTATCTGTTGTATCTTCCATTGAAACAAATAAAAAGCCATAAGCACTGACATTTTTTCCCTGGTGTTGCAACTTGCACTGGGTAGATTCACGTACAGGTGGATTCACACTAGACAGAGTTGGGCTGCTGTAGATTTACGCCTAAATATAGCGCAGCTAACTGTTTCAGCAACTTTAACATGCAACGTTGGAGTCTTCAGACTGTATATCATGGGTGGGTCCGAAAATAAGTTGAATCCTGAAGCGAGGGTCTTGGGGCATCTTTTAAGGGTCTTGGGGCACTTTTTAAGTGCAAAAAAAAAAACTTTTTTTTTTTAAAATCCGGAAATCCGGCTGTATCCGGAAAAGTCCCCACCCCCCCCCCCCCATGCTGTATATGCTTATAATGACTGACCGTGTACATAAGTATGTACTCATTTAAAGATGTACCAAACGGAGTGTGCTATCAGGCATGGTGCTGAGTGTTTTACAAGTTTCATTGTTTTCTTTCTTCTTCAGACATATTACACTTAAAAATATCCTGTTGCTGATTTGCACTAGAGGAATGCAATAAAATATCCTGCACATGTATTACAACGAGTACAAAAATAAATGGCAATATGCTGTGAGGTTTCTACATTATTTGTTGTTTGTTTTTATTTGACTCGCTCTCTCTCTCTCTCTCTCTCTCTCTCTCTCTCTCTCTCTCTCTCTCTCTCTCTCTCTCTCTCTCTCTCTCTCTCTCTCTCTCTCTCTCTCTCTTGGCTTGACTTCGCGAACGAAGATTTTATAGGAGTTGCCCACGACGTCTGCAGGCTTGTTCATGGCTGCGGAGGCCAATCCGAGACAGGCAGGTTCGACCGCAGTGGCTGCAGGGGAAGGTATGGCCAGGGTTCTGAGCTGCGGCATCTCTGTTTTTTTCTCCTGAGCCGCTTGTCCTTAAGGCTAGCTCTGTGAGAGTCCTCAAAGGAGACAGCTGCCTTGTAAATGGTGGAGCGCCAGGTGTCACGGTCCGCAGCAAGCGAAGACCACTCTTGACTCTAACACTAGTTCATATGTGCTCTCTCTCTCTCTCTCTCTCTCTCTCTCTCTCTATAATTATGGTGCTGTTTGTGTGTGCTGCATGCGTGCATGTGTGCGTGAAGGATGACGAACCAAACAATACTGTCAGGAAAGAATACATTGATATTGTACAAGCACAACATGGGTTGCATCCAGGAAAGTCCAGACCAAAACAGTGACTGCCAAGCATGTAACATGCAGAGTGGAACCACGTCAAAAAGAAACACGCCTACAAAAGACAGTTACAACATTATTAATATTTCAGGTAAATACTTTTTTTTTCCAAAACAAACAAGTCGCTGCTGACCTTGTCGGCCACTTTCCTTCTTTGCTGATAA